>CABEEJ010011137.1:0-11913 GCA_901482245.1 Timema douglasi | reverse complement strand
GAACATCGGACGCTCCTGAAAGCTTTTTGACCCTCCTCTTCCCCAGTTAGTGTTAGAACATCGGACGCTCCTGAAAGCTTTTTGTCATTGTCCTTGTTTGGAGAATTTTTTTCAATTATACTCTTTTAATGGTTATTCCCCCCAAAGTTTTTTAAATTTTGGATATTCCTGGTCTGTTTGGAGTAACCTAATCCTCATCCTGCAGATTTTTAAAACTGTGATGCTTCTAAAAGCTATTTTAAGAAGCACCAACTCACAATAATTTTGTTTATAAATTAAATTTCCTAGAATCTAATTTAAGTGATCCTCACTCAGAATTCGGTTGAAATTTGGAATGTCCTAACTTAGAAGCTATTTAATATGTTCTTAGAATTCAAAACCTATTTAAAGGGGTCTTACACTAGTAAATTTTTCAAATTGGATGCCCATTGAATCAATTCGTAGTGGCCCCCTATGGATATTTCTTTTAAATCTCAATCACCTCCAGAAGCCATTTACAGTTATAATTGCCTGGAATTCTTGTGAATATAAAATGGCTCAAGTAGATATCTATCGTTGTTGTTCTCTGGCAAATTTTTGAAAGTTATATGGAGTTTGATGATAGAAGGCCATCTTTAAGCTAACTACTAAAAACTTTGGTAAATTTCAAGGAGGGGGGTTTGACCTCCATAGCACCCCTACTCCCCTAATCCCCATCTGCAGACTCCGTATTCGAAAGGTACTTAGTACTTCTCAAGAGTATCTCCTATCGCTCCGTGGAAGTTTACTCAACGTTAACTCTCTAAGGCAGAGTCAATACAAACTGCTAAGGGCTACCAATGACAGCAAAGTAAGCGTACATGAGGTTCTACCAATGACAACAAAGTAAGCGTACATGAACATCAGAACCAAAGCACCAATGGCATTTTCATAGCAATTAAACAAACTAACTCCTGTTTTAAATATATTCTTTGTGACTGTACTTAACCTACCTTACAAATGTATCCTATCCTGTACACTTTATCACCATGTTACCTATGTAGGCTAATTACGTTTGTTAATTTGTTCAAATGGGATATCGTCTGCCTCACAGATGACATCAGCTTGTGCCTAGCTAGAGAGAGTTTCCTTTCGAAGAGTTTAATTGGACAATGTTTGCAACTTACTCATTAATTGGCACAATAAGGTGATTACGGGTATGGGCTGTGTAGTCGCGATTTCCATTTCTGAGGACCATTTAGGACTATCAGGATACGAAGGTTACAGACTCAAAAGATGGGGTTTTAGCCTATGATGAAAGGTCATTTAGGTAGGTAGGTCTTTTTTCTTTTATTCAATTATCCATGTTTTTATGATTGGAAAAATACAAAACCAGTATTAATTTATTTTATTAGTTTAAAAAAAACTAATATAGGAAGGATGATGAATACAATCCCCGAGTCTGGCTTTGACTTGTTTATTATATAAGGCTTTTTAATAATATTTTATTTAGGTCTATCATTGGACTCCCGGTATGTTTGCGAGTGTAAGCCTGATGGTAAGCATAGTATAAATTAAGTTGTTTTTTTAAAGTTTCTAGGGCTTCGCCCCCAAACTCCAATAGATTAAATAAGTGTGAATGAATCTTCATGACATTGATGTATAGGCTATAAAAGATGTAATCATAAAACTTACAAGTCATCCTCGGAGCTATCAGGACTATAGTTAATAGTAATTCCAATACGTCGTTTCCAATCTTCATCAGACATTTTCTTATTTCAATTAATAGATTAATTTTTTTAACTCCAAAAAGTGACACAACACTTTGCCGGCCAATTCTATATACTTGATTTAATTGCCAAAGATAAGGGCACGGATCAAATACTTAAGAAAGTTGAAAACTATGTGTTAAATATTTTGTATGATCTATCTTCCTCAAGAAGGTGCTGCTAACAGGTTGTCTGGTAATTTTTACCATGCAGCTTCAATGGTTCAGTAGACTAGATGTTACAAAATTACTTTTAATAAAATTATTTATTTATTTTTAAGTAGCCTGCACAAACTGTAATTACTTTGACAATTTTAATTAAATCAATATTCTTAGATCCAAGTAATTAAACAAACATATTTTTCTTGTCACTGATAGATGGATTGTGTTAATTGATGGAAACAGATTAATAAAATATCAAAGTAAGAACATTTGCTTGCAAAAATAGTCATAAAATTAATAATTAAAAATGTGGCCAGTGGAAAAAAATTAAAATAAACATTATTTTCATTATAAAATTACACAATACATATATATATATATATATCATGACATCATGATATACAACCGAAATAGGTTTGGCATGAGGTGTAGGAGTATTACAAGAACATTCATGTGAGGTGTACAAAATCCAAGTACAAGCTTAAAAAAATTTAAGACCAACAAGTGTTTTATCAATTATATGATTACGTTAAAATCATAAAATACAAATTGAACTCATTTCATGGAATGGCTGTTCGAGAGTGGGATAGCATTATTGTATACATGTGTGCCCATCTTTTTACATATAAAAAAGTACTTGGTTACTTAAAAAACGCGTTCAGTTAATGCAACGCAAACCAAGTTTACCTATAAGGAATATTTGATTTTATTTATTTAACAATAAGCATCAAGAAGAATATTAGGATCTCCAACATAATCAAACAATTCCCTTATGGGGGTATGCAAAACTGTGCATATATCTTAAAAAGCAACTCTGAATCTATCCTTACTTTTTATATGCTTTTATTTCAT
Source organism: Timema douglasi (assembly GCA_901482245.1). NCBI lineage: Eukaryota > Metazoa > Arthropoda > Insecta > Phasmatodea > Timematidae > Timema > Timema douglasi. The sequence goes on along the minus strand of CABEEJ010011137.1, from coordinate 9,173 downwards.
ATTCCCTTCTCTTGAACAATATACATACACCAAGTAATACGTGCTCTTTTATCCTTAACATTCTTAATGTTTCTCTTTTTCAACCATTCGTCTACAACAGTGGTTCCCAACCGGGGGTATGCGAGAGGCCGTTAGGGGGTACGCGAAAAGAAAACGGTAATGGCGGCCACCAGCAAAAAATAAGAATTTAAAATAATTAAAAAGAATTTTAAAAAGTAGGTAGAGGTTTTTACTAATATTGTCAGTTGTAATATTAGCCTCCATAACAATAAAATCTTTTATGAAAGAGGGGTTGAGTCCGCTGGAAGGATCGGCCTTGCCTCCTCCCGCCCACGCCACTGAGAAGGGTTAAGGGGTTGTGTCCACTAGAAGGATCTACCTTCCCTCCTCCTGCCCGCGCACAACCCCTCGCCAACATCCCTCCACTCAGGATTGGCGCTTTCCTTCCTCGCGGCTCACCCTTCCTCGGTGTTTTAGATTTGATAGTTGACGCTTGCCGGGCTGTGCATAAAAACAAAGAATAAATTCGTGTTGTGTTTAACTTTTGTTGTGGGTGTTTGTATTGAGTCGTATGCGTGTTATTGCTACAATCACACGTCAATTTTTCTACCAACTACCTACTAATCACATGATTTACGCTATGGATCAGAGGCTAAAAACTGGATCTGTGCGGAAGCGGAAGTTGACTGAAACACCAAATGAAGTACCGTGCACATCATTCGACACTGATTGGACCAACAATACGAGACCACAACAAGTACAAGAACCAGTGCCAGAGCATGTGAGCAAACAAACTGCAGTTTCTTCCTATTCTTCTTCTGAGGGAATAATAACCAAGAAAAGAAGGTACTTGGACAGCTACATTAACTACGGGTTTTCATGTATAGGAGAAGAGGACTGCCCTAAGCCCCTCTGTGTTGTATGTGGGGAAGTATTAAGCAACGGTTCAATGAAGCCTTCTTTGCTCACACGCCATTTACATACCAAACATCCCGAGCACAAAGATAAAGATGCCACGTTTTTTCGACGGTTGAAACCTCAGAGTTCTGTAAACGTTAAAACATATATTTTGAATCCACCAAAAGTGATTCATTCAAAGCTACCAAGGACTCCTACTACATTAGCTATCGTATTGCGAGACGAGGTAAAAACCACATCATTGGTGAAAATTTAATTTCACCGTGCCTCAAAGATGCTGTCAGATGCATGCTTGGAGAGGAAAGTGCTCATAAAATGAGATTAATACTCTCTAAGATAACACGGTGTCTCGAAGAATGCGGGACATGTCAGACGATGTTGAGAGCACAGTCATAAGTCACGTCAAAGATTGAGATATTTTTCTATTCAAGTCGACGAAAGTACCGACGTTGTGCAATATTCTGTGCTACTTGTAATTGGTAAGTACTTGAAAGACTTATAATTCAAAGATAATCTCCTTATTTGTCACCCATTGAAGGGCCGTACGACTGGTAAAGACATATTTGAATCAATTGATCACTATTTTGTTGAAAAAGGAATTCAATGGTCAAAATGCGTTGGGCTCACCACAGATGGAGAAAAATCCATGGAAGGTTGCTACTCAGGTCTTCGTGCACACGTGACAGAAGTCACCCCAAAAATGAAATGGACGCACTGCTGTATTCACAGACAGAGCCTCGCGTCGAAACCTTTGCCTCCAGATTTGAAAAATGTTCTTGATGAAACGGTCAAAGTTGTCAACTTTATCAAGGAAAATCCTACTAACTCAAGGTTGTTTAAATTACTGTATGAAGACATGGACATCCTTCACAACGCTTTGAGTTTGCACACTGAAGTTAGGTGGTTGTCCTGGGGTAAAGTCCTGACGCGGCTGTTTGAATGTCGACACGAGGTATCCCTTTTTTGGGGAGAGCATCTTTTTAAAAATCTTAGATCCAGGATTCATGATATTGAATGGTTACAAAGGCTTGCATACCTGAGTGACATTTTCCAACAGATTAATAAACTCAATCTTTCACTTGAAAAAAAATTGCAACATTTTTCAAGTTGTTGACAAAATTGAGCCCATGAAAAAAAATTGATTTTGGGGCAAAGTGCATTAAAAAAGGACAGCCTGAAGTGTTCGAAACACTGCACGATTACTTGTCACAAGCCGAGCTAAATTTAACAGTCGGTGATAGGATAATTGAGCACCTGGAAGGATTAAAATCCTAGTTTGAAAAATATTTTTCAAAGCCGAAAATGGGAGATCGGTGGATATATAATCCTTTCAAAGAAGAGTATTTTGAACCGGCTTCATTGTCTATTCCTGAAAAGGAGAATTTGCTAGAGCTCGCATCAGATACCACTCTGAAGAACCTCTTCAATGATGGAACGGCGAACCTAGTCAGCTTTTGGACTCGTCTTGGTGACGAATACAGTGAACTTTCTAGAAAAGCCATTATGTTTTTGTTGCCGTTTGCTAGCACGGAGCTTGTTGAATGGGCGTTTTCTTCGTATACTTATATAAAAAATAAATATAAAAGCAAATTAGATGCAGCTCTGGATTTGAGATGGTATTTATCCTCTTTTGAGCCTAATTTTTCAAAACTAGATAACTCAATACAGACCCAAATATCACATTAATTTTAAATTTTTTCAATCTCTGTGTTAATTTGTTTGCTTACTTCAAAAATAAAATATTATATCATGAAAAAATAGACCATTTATTTTAATTCAACATATACCTTTTATGGAGAAATTGTCAGAATCTGTAATGGGTGAAAAAAATTGAAGATGGAGGTGAGGGGGGGTTATGACTGGAGGATTTGGTATAGGGGGTACGCGGAAAGGAACCAAGCCAGCTGGGGGTACGCAGTCTAAAAAAGGTTGGGAACCACTGGTCTACAACGTTTAGCCACGTCTTACATAGCTTATCGCTTCCTTTTGATCCGCACATTCTACCTTCATATATTTACTTAGTCATTCGATCCACACTCATCCTCTAATCGTGCCCAAACCAACGTAAGATGCATTTCACATCGACCTATTAGATTCTCTTCCAAACCACATTCCTTCAGTACCCAATCATTACTGACTGTACTTATGAGTTTCTCCACATACATATTTTAGATGTCTCATTCCAACTGCATTCAACTGGTGCTTGTGTTTCTCCAGATAAACCAATTCACACATTCATAAAGCAATATTGGCACTGACACACTTATTAAATACTGTGCATACCACACAATATATAAATAAATAAAAATTAACATTTACATATTTATCACATTTTAACTAATAAATTACCACCTAAGGGGCTATAGTTCCTAAATACAGGGGTTTCTGGTCCAATCCCCGGTGATTCCAAAAATGTATCTGTGAAGCAGTTGGTCTGGATCGAAGTCAAACTCAGCCTTGTGAGGACGAATGAGGAGCTATTTTAATAAATAAATAAATAGCAGTTATAGTAAAGAAAACTGAAATTAATGGCCGAAGGGTTCGTTTTGTTGACCACATGACATCCTCTATTCTAAAATGTTGGAAATATTTCACTAACGGTGGAGCCACTTGGTCCGTAGAGCTTGCTTGCGAGCTCACACTGTGGAGTTATTTAACTAATGAATCACTAACACTGCAATAAATATGGTTATATGTTTCATATAACAATAAATGTTAAGAGGTCTCCAGCATGTTTCTTTAAGAACATTTTATTAACATTGAGAGAAATAATTTGCTAACAAAAACAAACATAAATACGTTAAAAAATTGCACCTAACCTTCAGCTTAGTACACCAATTCTCTTACCACTGAGCTATCCACGATTAGTGCCATGCTCAGGGTGTTTCTTCGCTCATATTTTAAGGCTGAGTCTACAAAAATATGTTTAAATAAGTCAAAAGATGTGTGCTCACACATAGATAATTACGATATAATAAATACATCCCAGTTAAGTTATCACAATCTCCAATATTTATATGCATGCCACTATATGTATCTACACAATCAAGATATTAGAGCATTTTAGCCCAAATTGAAGGTGCTAATATACTATGGACAATAGTTGGTGTTTTATCTACATTTTTTAAATTAATTAGTGACACTTTAACAACCTTAAGCTGTACAAGTTTGCTTAAATGACTTGTAATGCAGTATGTTGGCTATTCCTGTTTATTGTGTAAAGTGTTTCCTCCAAGTAAATGAGCACAAAGTGTGTGTGTGCTACAGGCAGTGATGTCTATATTATACTGAATGGACATAAAAATACGCATTGCTAAGGTCTAAACCGTAACGCTCAAGTTTATCGTCTGCTACATTGTGGGGGGAAAGATTTAAGGTTTATTTTAATGTAATTATGCGAAAACGTGTTTTTGATGGATAAGAGTGTTATTGTTGGAAAATAGGGAAAAATTAAGCCGCAATAGAACCTTACTAGGAGACCAGTCCTTGATGCAGTCGGACTGTAGCTCCTGTCCGCGATCCCTACGATCGTGCTATCGGCCGCGTATGTAGTTTGTCGACGACATGATCTATTTTCTATTGAAATAAACAGAGATTTTGAATTAAAAGAATGTCAACTTCATAAATGTGTATTTATTACATAATATCATAAAACGAAACTCTTCAATTGGCGCTCGATCACGGGGCAATTATCAGCTAATTAAACTGCATCTCTTCAATTGGCATCCAAACGTGGGACCCGTAACGAAACTCTTCAATTGGCGATCGATCACGGGGCCATAAATACCAATTATATCTTTAAAATACCGTACCGCTTTAATTAGTTCTCGATCACGGGGCAATTATCCGCTAGTTAAACTGTATGTCTTCAAATTTTAAAAATTAATTTTTAAAAACGTATATTTAGCTTTTTTGCTCAAAATTATTATCTCGGAACGCTTTTACATGTAAAATAAAAATACATTTTAAATATTGTTAATTTATTAAAGGGTAGTTTACTTATGACCATAGCTTTCAAATTAAGAGTAGTTTATTGATAAGTGATTTTTCAAAATTCCAATTTTTTTGAAAATTTACATCTAGGGCGTGTTGACCTTACAAATAACAATGTATACTAGTTATTCGGTGGGAAAAAAATCATAATTTAATGATTAGTGAGTTTTGAAAATCAGAAATATTTCTAAAACTACTCTAACAAATTTTTGTATTATATGTATCACTTGAGTGGAGTTGATTTATTATGCTTAACCAAAGACAAATATTTTATTTACGAATTTACAACTATGCACAAATAAGGGTGTCCATGGTGATTTAAACTAAAAAAGGGATAGAGCTGGAAAATTCTCTGAAAAAATTGAGTTTACTTTGGAAGTTACTAGTTTTGGACCCTATTCTTTAAAAGATTGCCTTTTGTCAATAATTTTAGCTATTTTATCGTAATTTTACTTACCATGAACAGACTTCTCAAATCATACAATATATCAGAGGCATATATTTAAAGACCAAGAAGCAGGGTATAAAGCAATTATGTGAAAAATATATGTATTTTTTAACCTACTATTATTGGTTTGTTTGATATATACAAATAATTTCCGTAATCTTTCTATTTGTTGCACCATACCAATAAAGTTAGAGTTGATTTGGTATTATTTGTAGCCAAAGAGAAATAATCTATTTATAGAAATCCATCCATACACAAATTACACAAATCAGGGTGATGTAAACAAATAATAAAAAACAGAATACTTGCTTGGAAAATAAGATTTTATGTGAAAACTTTTATTTTTGCCGACATCCTGGATCCCTGACATTTATGAGTGGTTGTTTGTAAAAACCTGTTCTGTAATTTCCTAGTAATTTCTATTACCGAAAACGAGATTATAAAATTATGTTGGGTATTTTTTATTGTTTTTCCTAAAAATCATATTTTAATAGATTTAAAAAAAATTACTATCAAGGGACTATTTTACATGATAAAAATAATGTATGTTAATTTTTCTAAAATCGATTAAATTAAGGGTAATTTACTTACGATTAAATATTCATACAATTTTCAAAAAATGCTTTAGAGATTTAGTTCAAAATGATTATTTGGGAATGTTTTTAATGAAAAGTAAGTATATGTTTTGATATTGTTATTGTGTTTAACAAGTTGATTTGTGTGTTTTTCTGAGAAACCTTTACTTGGCGGTAGTTTAATGAAAACATATTTTTGAAAATTTTGTTGCACGATATATTAAAGAAAGTGTCTACGATTGTGTCTTACTACTTATTTATTTTAACATAGTTGAGGTTCCTTAATATGCCTACGTAATTAATCTAAGAGTATTAATTTTATGCAACACACACGGATACCAAACACTAAACATAAATGGTAAAAACTTCCTAATTTCTAAAATAAGCGTGAAAATATTAGCTTAAAGAGTTCGAATGAAAATCTCTAATTAGATTAAAAGCATACCGAAAGTTGAAAGTAGTCAAATTCAATCAAACTCTTATAAATCATCTTATGGCATTGCTATGAGACTATTTGCTTTTGACTATTTGCTTTCTTTGACGCATATTAATTAGTATTTACTAGACTCTCGGCCGGGTCCACCGGGGAATGATTTTAAAAGGTGAGTTTCTCATTCTATCTCACTTATTACATTGCTATTACTCTTAGAATACCTTTTGCATCCTTACCCCTTAGAATAAGTAATACGTGCCCATGTGTCAATTTTCAACTAAATAAAATATATAGAAGATAAATATAACAAAGAGTATTTTGACTTTGTAAAACGCTCATAAAATGACTTGGAATCTTTAAATTGCTAATAACTTAGTTCCTATTTACTAGCTTACCTATCCTTTTCTTCCACTGGAAATCGGAACAGAGATATACTAGTACCATGCAATCGAGCAGCCGCGGCAAGCACATTTTTGTCCGCGATTCATTATTTCTTAGAACAAATCTTTCTTTAAAAAATGAAGATAAATTATATTTTAAAAATTAAAAATCACTCAACTTTACACAAAAGTATACAAATTAATACATTATTTAATCTATATAAAGAAAAAGGCATGAAGCTAGACAGAATTGCCCGCCTGCAACTCATGAATCTCAAAACAAATGATGTTAGTGGGCTTGAAAGAAAACCTAAGTTGCCAGGGAACAATGAATTTTTGCCATGTTTCACTTCAAGGTCGTTTGCTATTATTAGGAATTGAGGGAGGAAAGCTGACTGCTGGCTAATCCCACCCTTCAAAGTCTCTAGTAGAGAGCGACAGAGAAGAGAGAATAATTTAGCCTGTTTACCTCGAGGCTCTGGTGTTGGAGAACACAAGCGATCCTAGCGACTTCTTGTGTAGATATACATTCAACGCTTGGACTGAAGTTTTGTGGGTGGGATGAGGACAGTATTCTCTGGCTATTATGAAAGAAAACTCTAAGTCAAGGACCGAACTATTATTATCATCACCGCGTCCTACTAACCGTTCGGGTTATTCACACTTACGCTAATGTGTAATGGTAGGATGATTGTGAGATGAAATGGAGGACCTACAGTTTAACGTGGAATCCGAACCACGGTGGAGGCCTGGCATTCCCCACATTCACAAGATGTCTTGTCAGAGGTGAAGGAAGGGTTTGGTAATCAGATAAATCTGTGCCGGGACCGGGGATTGAACCCCGGACCCACAGCACAGAAGTCTGACACCTTACCCTTAGATCGCCAGGTAACCCCGGGACTGAACTAAACCATCGGTTCATTTTAAAAGTTAACCTTGACTTGATTTAAACACTAAGCTCATTTAGTTTATCCTGAATGGTGGTCAGGGTTCAAATCCAGCATGAGTAAACAAAGGGTGCATCTTTAGAAATGTTTTCCTTTTGTCCCTCTCGCAAAATGTGGGCTCATTACTTCTGTGCTAGACATTTCTCTCTTGTAATTAATAAAAATAAAAATATTAACTACACAAAGTATGCTATGTACAGATATACCGAACTAATAGATCAAGTATTTAAAGCATTATCTCTACACGATGTTGAATATGAGTATTTGTTAGTTACGCTTATAGTCTCATCTACATAATATTTAAATTATAAAATGACATCTGGACACGCGAATTGAACTTGGAACCTACAAACTATGTTTTGATAGTTGTTATATAACTAATTTGTTACGTGTGAACAAAGGGGAGGTAGAATATTGATGTAGACATTCTGTGCACAAACACATATTGTTTACTTTTATTTTAACGCCGCGTATATTACTACCTGGTCAGGTCATACGCCTTTGTACTAATTACTCTAATCTTAAATCTAGGACAGACACAAAATCCATCCCTGTGAAAGGGTAAACATATGTTCCAACAATGATACATTTCTCGACGATGCCAGGGATCGAGCCCAGGCCCTCAGCTCCATAGGTGAACGTACTACTGAGTACTGATGAAGCAGTTTCGTAATTTTCTAGCATAATTTTTTTTCTAGGTTATATCACCAAACAAATAAATAGATTTTTTTTGTGCATAAGGGCCCATTTGTTTTTTAAAAAAAGGTGAGAATGGTGCACAGCATACTTTCTCGCTACTGTAAATAGATATTACTTAAAATTGAAACGAGATAATAGACTGCACATTCTACCAAAGAGCATACAGGAAATAAGATACACGGCTAGAGAAAAGATTAATATCACACCCATAGAGAAATACAGCAATTTCAAGACTTCTGTAAAATATATATATATATATATATATATTAATGTGTTTATATATCGTAGACGAGTAGGAAAATCCGGCCTATTGCTATTTACAATGAGCCAGGCTAATTGGAAAATATTATGTAAGGTTTGATTCCTACAGGTTACACTCATTATAATTGAAAGGAACATAATTTAAACAACATATAGATTTATTAATAAAAAAAACAATGGTTTACAATAATATAGTTGGAAAAGCGTATGGATTTTGATCCAAACAGTTAGGCTTGAGAATTGAGACTGTGGCTACAAGGGCTGCGTAGTCGCCAGGACACAGGTAGAAATATTTCTAAAAAAGGAGAACAATTAAATAAATACTAATAGAAAAATATATGACAAGATATACATGTAACTTTGAATCAGTATTGCCTGATGGGTATTTCGAAAAATAGTATCTCTAAAACATTTCAGATATCGAGCTGTTGATAACAGCAGTAGATGGCTAGGAAACAGGTGTCAAAAGTACTTTGGCTGGTCACATTCCCCTTTGGTACTGCCGGGGCATTTGTTATC
>CABEEJ010011136.1:0-11913 GCA_901482245.1 Timema douglasi | reverse complement strand
TTTGATATTTATAAACCGTAAATAAGACAGTATTACATTACGTTTTTAAACTTTCGGGGGGGGGTTTGAACCCCCAAACCCCCCCCTGGCTACGGCCTTGAAGGAAGATAACAATCTTGTAATTATGGGTTAATGAAAGTGATCATTTGTGAATGAGAACAAAAGTGAAATCATAGGAAAACATGAGCTATGAAGAAGAAACAACATTGGATAGGTTAGTTGAATCCTGCATACGACATGAGCTTGTCATCAAAAATACTTGGTTAAGTCATCATCCAAGAGGAAATTACAAATGGAAAATGCCTGGAAGCAAAGAAGGGTATTAAATTGATTTCATACCAGTTTAACGATACAAAAACAAAGTAAAGGCACCTAGGAGCTTTCAGGAGAAGAGGTGGACACTGACCATAATCTTGTTACGATGAAGAAACTAAGGAATAAATATATTATGAAATGGAGAGTTGAAAAAATAACCAAAGAAGAGAGTGTGAGGAAAAAATATAAGAAGCAAACAGAAATATAGACAGAAGAATTAAATAAGGGGCACTGTCATAGAATATAGTGGGGAAAAATTAAAGAAGGGATATTAAATATTAGAGAATAAGTTTTGGAACTAGTGAATGCATTAGGAAGATATCCGTGAATTACTGATGAGATTCTCCAGAAAATAAACAAAAATAAATAGCTTAAAAATTCCGAGAGTCTAGAAAATGAAAGAAAATATAATTCACTCACAAACAAAATAAGTGAACCCTGCAAAGAGTATGCAGATAATTGTGCTAGGTCAGAAAATAGAGCTAGATTTTCAAGAGAAAAATCAGGCATTAGTAATAACAAGATAAGAAGCCTGAGCAGCAAGGTCAGAACAAGATTTGAGGGTCTAAACAATGGGAATGGGTTATTAATGATCAATACAAAATTATATATAAACAGGGCCGGATTTAAGGGAGGCAACCACAAACCCCCAAAAGAAAGAAAAAAAAAACTATAACTTTCTATTGTAAATGCTTTCTTGTTTTGTGTCTAACATAATGTTATTCCTGAACGAAATAATGAGGTATAAACAAATTATAGTGTGTGCAGCTTAAAATAAAATAAAAATCTTACCAACGCTTGAAAGATTTTCTAGGAAGGTCCCTGTTGATCATTTACAATTTTGCACGCTAATTCCAAATACATTGGCCTCCCTTTTGGCGTGCTGCAGCCGTTCCTCTCAAAGTGTTTCCACACACCAGCTGACAGCCGCCTTTGATACGATTCAGATGTCCGTTGTGTTCATGGTGAGTGCCAATTTGTGTTTTAATGAGGTAGTTATGTAGAATACTAGGTGTAGTAGTGTCAATTATGGAGGACTATATTGACCTAATATAAAAATATGTGATGTGATCCAAGAAAAGGTACCTTAAGAATTCAGCCAGATTTACAAGCAAGCGAGTGAGCGCACTAGTGACTGAGCGACTGTCTAGCCAGATTGATGAGTGAGCAAACGAGTAGCTACCAAATTAATCCCAGTTTATTAGTGAAAATGTCTCTGTCAAAGACAATTTGCTCATCTCTGCTACTCAAAAATGCATACAACGTTATTGCATGTATATAAAAGAGGAAACATTGTTGTGGTTTTCTCATCGTCTCTATATGCAACGATGATTTTTATTTGTAAAGACCTCCTTTGAGTCTAATATTGAAGTATTACCATATCGGTTACTGCTACTTTTTGTTTATTTTATTATTAGCACTATATATTACTACCCATTCAGGTTATATAAGCCATTCTTGCTACTAACAGCCTAATCTAATTGATAAGACCAGAAATATTCCATATATAAAGTGCGCTAAGAATATCAATAGTATTAAAAAGTTATTTATCATGCCACATTGGGAAGTTTTCCTGACACGCACTGGACCTATATAGCAACAACTGCGCAGTGCCTGTGAACTAGACTGCTCTGGCTCAAGAGAGTCACTCGGGTCACTGGCCCGCTGCTCCAGTCTGGCCACCTCTCACTACAACACATCTGTTTGTTATATTTTATTGTTCAGTCACTCGCTCACTCGCCCAGTCTGGCCGTACTCAAGAGTTGCTTTACTCGGGTATGCTATGATGTAATTTACATGGGTTTATGGGGGACCCCAACACTGTATTACACCCCTAGGCCCCCACATACGTAAATCAGGCCCTGTGTATAAATACTTTATGGTGATGATATAGAAGAATATGCAATATAAAAAGAGCAAGAAGTTGAAGAAGAAGAAGAATAAATAGGAAAACATAATATAAAATGTGAGTTTGTAGCAGCATTAAGAGAAGTGAGCAAGAATAAAGCACGTGGAGTAGACCGAATAACTGCCCATCCTTTTTTAAAAAAGTGCTAAAGAAAGATTTTATCATCTTATAAAATATTATTTATAATATAAAAAGAAAGTATCTGATGATTTTAAGAAAGATATTATTGTCATAATACCAAACAAACCTTGTGCTAAGGAGTGCAGAGTGTTCAGAACAGTAAATTTAACTGCACATGCCTCTAAGATATTACTTCATTAATCTATGATATTAGGAACTTCAAAGTTCTTTGCCGCACTTTCCCTATGAAGAGCTAGTTTTATCCAATACACCTCATTACAATTTATTCATATCAGACTGATTCTAACGTTATCCTCCAATCTGTGTCTAGGTCTTCCCAATGGTCTTGTCCCATTCGGTTATAGCATGCATTTCCCGACTTTATTTTTTCCTAATCTTTGTTTCTTTTATTTGCTCGTGTGCCTCTTCCTGTACTTTCAAACATAGTTACTATAGTAAAATGTACCTAATAAAGAGAAAAAAAGTTTTCCTTGAAGAGGTACACAATAATATACATCAATAATGCTAGAGTAGTGGCTGTCTTTAAATATATTATTAATGTACTCCTTCATATATAGAAATTAAATGATTACTCTGGCAAATTTAAATTAAAATTTTTCCCGTGAACCAATAATTTTAACTCCATCTAGAATGAAGGAGTGTGATTCTTACCTTTGGGTTGAGTATGAACAGTTTGGTAAAGAGACCAAGAGCAATTTGCGCTTGCACCAAGATCTGGATTACGACTGTTTTACCCCCTCCTGTGGGGCCAACGATCATGGTAGAATGCCGGGTCATCATCGTCTCGTACAGCTGCACCACTTTGTCCACCTGCCATAGCAAGGAGCAGTACATAAATACAGAGTCTGGTCATTTCAATAAGCCATCAATTATTGTCTATACTTTGGTTCATCTGAAGGACCACTTTCAGAATTTAAATATAAGAATTGGCTGACAAGTAAAATACAATTTTTCTGTAGGAACAATTTTAAAACAAAATCACATACACAACATAAAAAAGGAAGAAAATATTTAAAAAATAATAAGTGATTCTCGACTAAAACAGAACTTATTGAGATCAATGTATTTCTTTCATTTTTTTATTCATTTCCTCAATACCAGGTGTTAAATTTAGTATTTTTAATTTTTAAGACTAATTATGTGCGTTATACAAATCATATATTCTTGCATTATATTTTTTTTTTTAACTCATGGTATTTTAATATTAATTTCTATATAGATAAATATTTTTATGATAAAGGAAATTGATAAAACCAAAGGAAAAGGAAAAATAAACTACTAAGAATAAATTTGATGAAGACTCCTGGGTCCAAACCTACCACTTCTTTCCTGGTGGAGCTGGCTAGGATAATCCTTCAATTTAACAACTTTTGTTTTCCAGACAAACACTACCTACAGATAAAGGGCACAGCTATGGGTACACGTGTGGCTCCTTCGTATGCAAATCTTTACATGGGACTACAGTAGCCCCATGGCTTCTTTGTTGCTGACTGACACCTCAGAGCTGACGGCTTTAAAAAGTTACCAGACCAAATTATGTATCCCTACGCCTAACCATATGATCTTCAAAAACATGTGTTTAGCAGCTGTCACTTATGACAGACAAAATTTAGGTATATAACTAAGTGTTGAATGTAAGAAGTCAGCTGTGAGCTGTCAGTCAACACCAAAGAAGCCATGGGGCTACTGTACTAGAAGAACGCTTTCTACATTCTCAGCCCATCAAACCCTATCTAGGGTTTTGCTACATCGACGACATTTTCATGATCTGGCCTCACTCCAAAGAATCCTTGGACGTCTTTCTAGATAATCTCAACAATTGCTGCCCCTTAAACTTGACCCACAGCAAATCACAGCATAGTCTTACCTTCCTTGATGTGGATCTGTTCCTTGAAAACAACCAAATTCGTACCACTGAACATATAAAACCCACCAATCACCAACAATACCTCCGCTACCATAGCAGCCATCCTTCATACACAAAAAGGTCTCTACCATTCAGCCTTGCCACAGGAGCCAAACAGATATGTTCAGAACCTGACGATTTAACTGAATATTGTAAACATCTCCACAGCTTTCCAAAGTAATAGACAACCAAATCTCCAGAGCACTCTCCAGGGATGACTACGACCCTCCAAAAAAAGTTGAGGACATCCCTCTCACAACCCAAAACCATCCTGGTCTACAACGTATCAACACCATCCTTAAAAGTGGTTATAAATTCCTAACCAGTTCTACCCAGACCCAAAACCTTCTTAGTTCACCCCTGAGAGTCACTTTTAAACGGCCACCCAATCTCCACAATATTCTAGTCCATCCCAAACTTCCTGACCCCAAGAAAACCCGACTACCAAAGGTTCTTACCCCTGGGGTAGCACCCGTTGCAGCACATGTGGAATCCACCTACCAGCTACATCCTTCAACAGCAAAGTAACCAAATTGGAATACAAGATCCAATAACTTAATATATCAACTACAGTGCAGAATATATTGGCCTCACTACAGGTTCTCTAGACAGCGAATGAACAATCATCGTTTTGACACAAACCACAAAGATCCGGACAAGACTGTACCCATCCATGCCGGTACCCACAACCAGGACTTTCAAACCTGCTATCACCACCAAAATATTAAGAGCATTTCCCAAACAGTGCAACAGTTCTCAACTTAGACAGTGGGAACTGGCCCAACAATGGATTACCACCAGGCCTCAACAGAAGATAGTTTATGTCTACAATATTATTATTTTTCAAATTAACATTATTATTATTATTATTATATAACACAATAAGGAAAACCTCTTTTCGCTATATGAGGCAATTGTATAATAATTGGAAGAAGGTACAGGAAAGGTGGATTGAAACATATAAAAGGGGGACAAACACAGCTCACATCTTTACACTGCTGCCAATGGACAAAGAGGTAATGGATGTCTCTTAAAGAAAATTGATCGTCACCGCCCAATCCCCCGACCTAGGTGAAGCGAATAGAGGTTTTCCTTATTGAGTTATATCATTATATATTCGCATCCTATGTCCTTTTCCTGTGTTTGTCCTTTATGTTATACCTTTTATATGTTCCTTCCTATGTGTTCTATCATTCTTAACCATTTTCCTTTTTCTCCCCTATTGTTTTTTTTGTTTTCTCTTTTATGAAGTTGCGTTGCGTGTTTCACACTCCTCCCTGATGAGTTCCGATAGAATGAAACCTGGGTCGGGGGATTGGGTGGTGATGATCAATTTTCTTTAAGAGACATCCATTACCTCTTTGTTCATTGGCAGCAGTGTAAAGTGTGAACTGTGTTCTTCTCTTCATTGTAAAGGCCATATTGTGTTCGTCCCCCTTTTATATGTTTCTATCCACCTTTCCTATACCTTCTTCCAAATATAATACATTTTCCTCTTATTTACTTTGGTGACTTTTTTGATTGTAGCTTGGATAGTGTATGTTTTTACTTATAATAATAAAAATCTTGAATATCCAGTGTGCATTTTCAATCCTGTCTAATCAACAACGTGACCCAATATTCTGAAATAGCTCGCGGTTAACATGGTGACATGTGAATGGCATTGAACTCCGAGGTCACAATAACAATAACAATAACCATTTTTACAAATGATGCACAAAGCAAGTTCTCCAGCATAGTTTTAACATCCATTTAAAAAAGGAATTATTAAAATAACCGTAAATACTTGCCAGTGATGCTATAGGAATAATATCCTAGAAAAAATACTAAACTTTATACTAGTACAACTCTCCGCTTCAGTGGTCTAACACACTACTCTTACAGTAGACCAGACTAACGATGACAGAGAGATCAACATTCAAATCTTGGTCGAGTGTACTGAGGGGGTCTATACAAAAATGTTTTCCACTATCGTTCCACTCAAATAAAGGTAAATCTCCTATAAATATAACGGTCATAAACCCTAAAACTACGGGTGTATCCCTGATCAGTATATAAGTGTATGCCGAACAGATAGTAGTACATGGTGCTAGGAAAAAAATATTTTTAAAACTATAAATAAACACCATAATGTTTTCCAAAAGGCATTATATTGTTATACCTGGTCTGGCAGAACCACGTATCCATATTCTTGAAGTACCTGCACCACCGCAGTGTTGAACTCTGGGTAACCGACGCGAGGGCAGTCCAATCCGGGAAACAAGTCGGTAATCAGACCAAGAAACAAGGGGACATCGTCAAACACAAACTTGGGAAGATTCATGTCCCTGAAACACAAATATTAAATAATTATTCTCAATTTTTCAAGAGAAGCGAATAGCCAGAAGAAAGCCCCATTTAAAATTGTTTTGTATAGTATATATTCTAAAATTTTCTTTGTGTTTTATAAGTTTTATATTTTAAGTATCTTTATATGAGAAAGGAATAATTCCAAAAATTAAAACAATTTGTAACTATGAAATTGTGAATAAGTTGGAAGTTTGAAAAGTGTAAGAATAAATGAAGAAAGAAGAGTGTTTGTTTCTATCTAGTCCTAACCTAACCATCCTTTCAGGTTGATTCTTTCACTATCACTTACTTTACATTATTGTACACTGTCCTACAATATATTTTCAAGACATGGCCTCTATTGGAAGGCATGTTTATGTAAACATTGTATATTGTGAGTGGCGAATGACACAACAAATGTTACGAGGTCGTCATGATGATTTGATGAACAAATAAAATATAGGAGCAGACCTTAGCATTTTTTAGCTTTTCGAGAGGCTTTGAAAGTGTAACATCAATGAAATTATGAGAGACAATATAATAATATATTATTAATATTAAATCATCGAAGTTACAAGAAACAAGAACAGTGATATTAAATATAAAACATTTATCTGTGGTAAATAGTACTCATCCAAGGCCGTAGCTGGGGGGCTTTGGGGTTTCAAACCCCACGTGAAATTTTATGAACCAATTATATATGGCTTTATTTATGGTTCAAACAATATCAAAATTAAGGTACAAGTATAAATTAGGGAGTGGTTATACCATAAAAATCACGTCTAGAGGTGTTAAATATTTAGAAAATTTCTTAGCCTTCAGCAGCTAAGGGGTTATTTTACCATGAAAAAACACCACTTCAGAGAGTTTCTAGAACTGTTTATCATTTATAATTTTTTCTAGCTTCCAGCATTTGGGGGATGTACCCACCAAACCCCCCCTGAAATTATTGGCTGGCTACAGCCTTGTACTAACCTTTGACAGCATTTGACCAAATATCACTCCATATAACCTAAACACCAACATAAGAGCCAGCGAAGTAATGTAGGTTCGAACCTCACCAATAAGCCCTGCTGACTAAAGGAATTGCCGGGATAGAGAGTTAGTTCTATGCTTGGCCACTGACACGCCTTAGAAACACGTGGAAGATAGTACCGTCATCCAGAAGGTTTTTAGCCAGCTCGATCACATTGTCTGTCCAACCTCTCTCTCTCTCTCTCTCTCTCTCTTTGTATTGCTTCCTCCCTCCCTTCCTCCCATAGTCCTTTCTATGATGTTTCAAACTGAGCTGCGCATTGAATGATGATTTTCCATTGTTCTTTCTTTTGTTTGGATTCTTACCAAGGAAAATGAAAAATGTAAGCTTGTCAAAATTCTCTTCTAAATTTATTGTTTCGGCGTAAATATCTATTATAATTTTTTTTTATTATGGATTTAATTATATTAAAATTAGTTTTCTTTTTGGAACCTTTTAAATCTTTTCAGTCAACACTCAGACATTTCATTTCCAGAATATGAATTCTGACGGAGTTCAGCCCTTACAGCATATTTGAATTAATACCATATATCTATAGATTGGTAATCTGGGTTATTGATATAATCTTTGTTTATTACATATCTTCCTTAATTGTTTATTATGAGTTTATATGTATATATATATATATATATATATATCAATCGTTGTTATTTACATTTATATTCAAAGAACAAAGGGATTGAATGAGGTTCTGCTGTTTGTGTATTTTAACTGAAAATTTATGAGTATTAATTTTTGAGGATTATTAAATGCAGTTGGGCTCTTTGTGCACTTATTGGATAGTGAAAGTTGTTCATTATAACCGTAATAATTTTTTTCTTTTTACAAATTTATGTATCATATTGTTGCGGTATTAAAGTTAATAGTTATTTATGAAACATATATATTGTATTGATTAAATTCCTATATCATTCATTCAAATAAATTATATTATTATCGTTCTCCTCTGAAATATCTTTTTGTCATTACGCCCAAAAGATACTGATGTTGTCAAATTAATGAAAACTACCTCTTGCCATTAAACTACTTTTCATTTTTAAAGAACTCAGGTGTATATGTGAAGTGATCCAGTTGGATAAAATTCACACATATACATAATTTTTTGTGCATTGCTCATATGGGTCACTCCGCAATTTTCTAGTTTATTTTTGTTGTAATTTTGTACAGCCTTCCCCAGTCCCTTAGGGACGCAATACAGGTACAGAAGATAAGTTGCTCGAAGAACTTATACAAGAGTCTCCTGGATTATTGCAGGAATCGGTTTGCAACCCTAAGATGTCTTGGCAAGAAAGTAAAAAAAGTTTTCATGAAGGTATGTTTTAAGGGATCAGTCTGTGGACCTATATTTTGGAATATAGGGCTGGAACCGGGTCTGATCGTTTTGGAATCGTGCCCAGAAACAGCAGATTTTGAGACAAGGTGCAACAGGGTATTGAATGGCTTCATCAACTGGTATCGGAGGGTTAAGCTGAACATAGCACTGACTAAAACCAACTACATGGTGTTCAAAGGGAAATTAAGAAGAAATCCATCCATTAGGATTGAGAATAACAATATCAAGAGAGTAGCCATGGCTAGCCCTTGATTAGAAAAAGAACTTCCAGGCACATATAGAACAAGTGTGTGCCAGGGCCTTAACGACAATGCATAAGATCATTAGTATCGGCGGGAGAAGGTTCCGCATCCAAATTAAGGCTATAAGCACGCATCACCAGGCCTTACTAGTGGCACGCTAGGGGTAAGGGGCTAGCCCCTGAGCCCACAAGCTGAGGAATATCCAACCAGCCAAGAAACTGCTCAGCTTATAGAGGAATGTACTCATGAGGATGACTGGTGCTTACAGATCTGTGGCCACGAATGCATTAACAACAGTTTTAGGTATAAGACCATTAGACCTGCAGTTCAGGAATAAAGACGCATGTTACTAGCTAAAGAGAAAGGTATTGAGATGGTGGAAAGTTTAACTAAGGCTGGGGTGAAAACCTTGGTAGGAATAGATAAGGCCCTTGAAGAGGGATGGCAAGAAGTATGGGGAACCAGTGGAACTGGTAGGAGAACATTTTCACTGTTACCATCAATAGCGGGAAAAGTAGAACTAAAACATCTAAATCCTTCTCAGGGGCTTGTTTATTTCCTGACTGACAACAAACTGTGTAAAGCTCCTTTATACGAAGAGGGGCTGATGGAAAGTGGTCTAATATGTGATTGTGTGGGGCTGGCAATGCCAGAATATGTGGTTCTGGAGTGCCCTGAAGAGGAGAAGAGAGCTGGAAGACAGTTTGGACGATGATAAGGAATGAGACGTAACGTTTCCCGTCACATGCAACACTCTGCGGATATTTAGCCTGCCCACGATAATCTGATCCTTCCAGTGATGCTCGGACGTCAACATTGCCCACTTCATCCACTAGAGCGCTACAGAAAATCCAACGGCGCTATGAATAATCTGTGACCTACATCATAACATGATCGGTGAGCTGCTGGTTTGACCAATGAGACCAGTGTTGTGCCGGCTGTCCAGCGGTACGGTTTCTTAAGTGTGTGTTGGACTTGAACGCTTGTGCTGAGAAGACCGTCTGTCTCTGTTGAGAGTATTTGGTGCTAATATCTAGTGGCAGAGGTAAGGTAGACCTTTTAATGTTATTTAGTTACTATAATATATACTGTCAGTTATAACTTTCAAAGTGGTTTTACTTTACGTAATGTTAACAAATTTCCCCAGTTCTAATGGGACTAGAATGAAATAATTGACCAGTCATGCAGAGTGAAAACTACTTGGCGTAAGACTATTTAATATAACAGACCCTTTAATCTGATTGGATTAAGTGTTATGTATGATAATAATATTCTATCTAAACTGTGATATTTTACTAATTTGTGTCCGCCATGGATCTACATGGGGAAATGTTGGGGAACAATATTTGATGTCCACAATTTGGGTTATCACTCAATGTTACTATATAGGATGATTAATTTGATCACTTATAATTTCCCCTGTATGATAACTATATAACTGTGTCAAAATCTTTTATTTTCATACTATTTATTTTTAACTATTTACCTAAATGTCAGGTCTGGTTGTTTTATGTAAAACTAAATACTTAGATTATTGATGTATTAACAGTTTTAGAAACGTTCTTAACAGGATAGAGTGCCCTGCATTATTTTGGGGAACATTCAAGATCTCTTTTTTCATTAGTATTATTTTATATAAAAAATTATACTTGGAATGTTGATAGTAAAGTCATTTTTTTCTAAACTTATTATATAATAAATTTTAGTAGCTTTAATTAAATCTGGTAATTGACCTTTATAAAGGGTTACATTTATTGTTGGAACTATATTATTTATACACGAGGTTTGTAGGGTTTCTGACTCGGCGTCTGGGGTTTATTTACTGACCCGTGTTCTGCCAACTACGGACCACCTCCGTGGTACTTCTTCAGTGGTTGCTTACCCCTGACTGGTGACCCGAGGCATTCATGAGTGAAGTTTTGCCGAGTTGCATACCAACTTGGATACCCCTGAGGTTCCGCGTATCGCCAGACTCACCGAGACCGATAAGTGATACATTAGATGTTTTCTCTAAACTTAACTTCAAGGATGCTGACATATGAATAATGACTTTAGGTGGAACTATCTAAGGTAGTGACCGCAAGTGACTGTCGGCGAACCCGTGTGACTCCTGTGTCTACTGTAGGGAGCGTTAGCTTGAACCAATGTGCACATTGATCTGGTTCTTTCAGCGTGGTGGCCACTCACAGCTTATAATTTGTTTTATTATTATTATTGTTGTTATTGTTATTATTATGTTAAGCCTTCAGGCCAATGGAAATCCCTTTCAACCAAAATATGGGCTCTCAATGTTGAATATTTATTTAATTTGGAGTAATTTTGTTAAGTGTTAAGTTTAAGTTAAAACTCTATGGACGTGGTCGATGGTTGGCCCATTAGACTTGTGTACACGATCAGGGCTCATACCGTTTTGAAGTTGTTTAGAATTACTTTTGTGTGTGTAGTAAAATTTGAGTTATCCCTTTATTACCTTTGAATCGCATCCTAATTACCTATGATTACAGCTTCCGATATGGTTAAAGATGGATACTTAATAATAGCTGGGAGAATACCTGCCCAGAGGAATAACCGGATAATACCATATAGTTATTGTGATTTTCCTTATTTTTGTAAATACTAGTAGTATTAGCACGTCTTTGTTCCGGAAATGACGACTTGGGTGATTTCGACGTAGACGTCGCAGTACGGCCGTGACGTCATAAG
>CABEEJ010011135.1:0-11917 GCA_901482245.1 Timema douglasi | reverse complement strand
AAAAAAGGGTTTGGCAGGGAGGTGAGGGGGTTTTAAGGGTTTCTTCCTGTTCCGGGTTGGACTCAGGTAGACGAAAGAGTTGATCTTGATCAGTTTCGTTGTCTGTCATTTCCTTATGAGAGCCTCTAGTCTGCGGAGGTGTTTTATGGGTGTGTGTGTTTGTGTTGAATGCAAGGACATGATCCTACTCCGCCATCAGGACGCACAAGGAATACGTCCTGGAGTCTCTGGATTCTCAAGTTCCTGGAGAAGAAAAACAACAACACAAGGACCAATTAGTAAGTAATATTTTTTACCAAAACACACGGTAGGATTTGTGTTTGGAGGAAAACTTTTATTTAAAAAAAATACCAACCGTTTCTCACGGGCTATACCACGATAGCATTATACTAGAAATAAAACACACGAATCCTCAAATACTATATTATTCGAGAGATTTAAGATAAGTAAAAAAATAGTATCTCGAATACAATTACGAACACCTTGAATTCAATTAACAATTCGAAGCGATTTGAAATAGAATTTTAATATGGGCTTGTGGAGTTAGGAGAGTAAATATCTCACACACAAAAAAATTGTACAAAAAAAAAAGTTACCTATTGGTTAACTATGACGAAATATATACCTATATGACAAAACAATGGGCACAAAGTCTTAAAAAAATAACCTTTAAAAAAAATCATATTTTAAATATTTTCCCTTTAATTAATTGTACATCCTTAAATATTCGACAATTTTACATTCGATAGAAAATTTAATTTGCGGATTTGAGAAATATAGGAGACCCATCTCTAATATATTTTTTTTAAAAAGTAGTGGGACCCTATAGTTCTACTTTAGTACAATTAACATTTCAAATTGATGCTACATTTGACTGAATATTCATAACATACTTGTTTGACACTAATTCGATTACTATATTATTATGAAATATTTCTCACTTTATTTGGTAAATATTAAAAATGTTTGTAAACACGCTGCTAGGGGGTTTATAGTTTTATAAGTTCTTTTAACTGGCGTATTTGAACAAATTATATGATTATTTACTTTTTAAAAGCAATAATATACATATGTTTTGACTAATAAAAGTGTTATTTAATACATTATTATATACAATTGTTGTCAGACCTCTTAAAAATGCAATTTAGTAGTTTTAGATCTGATTTATATAGGTAGTTCAGTGTCCATAATTATTTCGGGGAAAAATTCAATATACTTAAATTAGTGGTATAAATTTGACCCTGCTATTTTAATCATGTATTTTGATCACACATATTAAACATACTTTATTTTTATATATGAACAAATAATACTTTGAAACGATGAGAATTAAATCAGTTTTACAAATAAAAATGAAAAAGCTTTTTAATCATTTTTTTATATGTAACGCATGTGGTATTAATATAAAACTTAGTCGCAACACAAAACAATTCTTATTTTATGTATATCTTTGGTAGCAATTGCATCTTGCAACAGAAACTAGTTTTCAAACCAAACCCTTCCTTCACCTCTGACAAGACATCTTGTGAATGTGGGGAATGCCAGGCCTCCACCGTGGTTCGGATCCCACGTTATTCATCTCACAATCACCCTACCATTACACATTAGCGTAAGTGCGTATAACCCGAACGGGTAGTAAGACGCTAATAATAATAATAATATATCATAGCTTAAGTTTGTTTGGAGTCGGCTAACTTTTCATTGCCAAGTTTTTGGCTGTTTTAAAATCTCGAAAAGATAATTAAATTTGGTACAAAATTAAGTATATAGCGGTGATTATCTATTCTCAATAATAAATGTTAAATAATCCATTACTTTGAAAAGCTCAGTGTTAGAAATATTATTATTATCACCGCGTCTTACTACCCGTTCGGGTTATACGCACTTACTCTAATGTTGTAATGGTAGGGTGATTGTGAGATGAAATGGAGGACCTACAGTTTAACGTGGGATCCGAACCACGGTGGAGGCCTGGGTATTCCCCACATTCACAAGATGTGATTAATACACGTCTTGTCAGTAGAAATATTATTACGGTGCAGAAATGTTATACATCATATTAAATATGTACAAACATTTATTGACCGAGTGAAGCAAAGGCCCTGCTTTAACTCGATCATAATTTGACATTTCATGTCTTCCGCTCCGCGATTAATGTAGGTTGAATGAGGTGTGTAGATTCTGTTGACATCAATTATTAGACTTACGGCTCCAACCACGGGAACAAATTTAATGCACTATTTATTACGGTTTTAATTTGTTTTATTTCTAACTTGATCATCAAGGAAATAACAATAACTTCAAATCCAAGGAGAAAATTTAGGATACATTTCAACTTGAAGTCCAAAGAGAAATGTTAAGATTGTATTAACGATAATAACACTGAAGTTATCCTCGAAATATGTTTTATTTTTGTGGTGTGATGGAAAAATAGACCCGGATCTTAGTTCGTAAAACGTGGCTGGTGACCTGGTGGTCTAGGGGTAAGGTGTCAGACTTCTGTGCTGGGGGTCCAGGGTTCAATCCTCAATCCCGGCACAGATTTATCTGATTACCAAACCCTTCCTTCACCTCTGACAAGACATCTTGTGAATGTGGGGAATGCCAGGCCTCCCACCGTGGTTCGGATCCCACGTTAAACTGTAGGTCCTTCATTTCATCTCACAATCACCCTACCATTACACATTAGCGTAAGTGCGTATAACCCGAACGGGTAGTAAGACACGGTGCTAATAATAATAATAATAATAAAACGTAGCTCTATTTCCTAAGGAAACTAAAGCTATCCGTTCCGCGTGTTGTTGTGACGGGAAACAGTGAGGACATGCGGTGGGAGAGATATCGGCCGCCGGCTCGTCTGGTTCCTCCGAGACCCTGCGGACATTAAGGGACATCACACTCGCTAGCACGTCCCTGTTATTGCCTTCAATACCTCCCTGGAGAAGATGACAGGGCCCTGAAATGTGGAAGGCGTGAGACTGTTACTTCCAGAAGGAAGTGTCGCAATAGTGGGTCATTGAAGGGGTCCCGGGACCGTGGCTCATTTGTTAGTGCGTCTTACTAATGATCTGAGGGACTCGGGGCCGTTTCCCGGCAGAACCAAGACATTAATTTTGAGGTTTATTATATATTTTCCTTTCACTCTTTAGTAGATTGTATTTTTTCCCTTTTACTCGGTGGCAAATTATGTTTGCTCTCTCTTACTCGGCGGCAAATTATTTTGCTCACTTTTACTTAGTGGCAAATTATGTTTACTCTCTCTTACTCGGTGGTACCTAAATTATATTAGTCACCCGCCTCGGTGGCTTAGTTGGCAAACGCGCTAGTTTTGTGTTGATCTAGAATGCCGAGGATGGGTAGATCGAGTTTTAAACCTCGGCCGGGTGAACTGGAGTATTTTTTCTGAATGGTTCCCTACTCTCCCTCCACGCAAATGCGGGTTCACTTCCTTTAAATTCAACTTTCCCAACTCCTAACCCATTAAAGTAATTAGTACTTAAGCGAGTATAACCTGAACTGGTAGTAAGTTGTGGTGCTAAATTTTTTATTTATATATATATATATATATTATATATATATATATTTTAGCTCCTCCTTCAAACCTTCATCCGTGATTCAAACCATAGATATTATAACTTATGTGAAAAAATAAGTTCTCTGAGCACAATATGAACCATAAAAAATATATAATCACCATATACATGAAATACAACCCGTGTCGGATGGGAAAGTGAAATAAACTTCCCACTCATCTAGATTGGGTTCTCTGGTGACTGGGAGTTCGAGGCTCGGATGGGTGTCTTTCACATTCGCCGACACGTCGTCATCATATATCGGTGGAGTGTCGTCGCCCCAGTAGATGTCGGCCGACAGTTTGCCACACAGTTTTATGTTTGCTACATGCGCGTACGCATTTTGTTGTGGACTAGGCGTAAATTTATTAATAATAAAATGTTATGGCCAATATTATTTGTTAAATGCGGCCATTTGGACTATTAAGGACTAGACACGTCTTGGTAGCGGGCTTAAACTAAACAGGAGAGTCGCGTCTCCACGCCCGTCATTAAAATGTGTCCTCGTGGAGTTGGGCTGGTGTCGGTAAATGTGAAATGTCTATGTCACTGTCGGTACATGTGAAATGTCTATGTCGCTGTCGGTACATGTGAAATGTCTATGTCGCTGTCGGTACATGTGAAATGTCTATGTCGCTGTCGGTAAATGTTAAATGTCTACGTCGCTGTCGGTATATGTGAAATGTCTACGTCGTTGTCGGTAAATGTGAAATGTCTACGTCGTTGTCGGTAAATGTGAAATGTCTATGTCACTGTCGGTAAATGTGAAATGTCTATGCTGGTGTTGTATTGGTGTCGGTAAATGTGAAATGTGCATGTCGCTGTGGGTAAATGTGAAATGTCTATGTCGCTGCCGGTAGATGTGAAATGTCTACGTCGTTGTCGATAAATGTGAAATGTCTATGTCACTGTCGGTAAATATGAAATGTCTATACTGGTGTTGCATTGGTGTCGGTAAATGTGAAATGTGCATGTCGCTGTGGGTAAATGTGAAATGTCTATGTCGCTGCCGGTAAATGTGAAATGTCTACGTCGTTGTCGGTAAATGTGAAATGTCTACGTCGTTGTCGGTAAATGTGAAATGGCTATGTCGCTGCCAGTAAATGTGAAATATCTGTCGCTGTCGGTAAATGTGAAATGTCTATGTCGCTGTCGGTAAATGTGAAATGTCTATTCTGGTGTTGTATTGGTGTCGGTAAATGTGAAATGTCCATGTCGCTGTCGGTAAATGTGAAATGTCTATGCTGGTGTTGTATCGGTGTCGGTAAATGTGAAATGTCTATGTCGCGGTCGGTAAATGTGAAATGTCTATGTTGCTGTCGGTAAATGTGAAATGTCTATGTCGCTGTCGGTAAATGTGAAATATCTATGTCGCTGCCGGTAAATGTGAAATTTGTATGTTGCTGTCGGTAAATGTGAAATGTCTATGTCGCTGTCGGTAAATGTGAAAACGCCCAATCCCGGTGACTTGTACGCAAATGTTTATCTTCCCTAACAGTTTCCCGGTTGTACTTCTCGCAAATATGAGTAGCCTATATTTCGTTGACCTCAGTGTTATTGGGGGTAAAGTTCTCACCTCAGGACCCGATATTTGTGGGTTCAAACCCAGCTGGCGTCAACAGATTTTTCTTGAGCGACAATAATCCGTAGCACAACCTCCTTTGGAGGGGAAGTGATGCCGTTGGTTCCTTGTCGATTGTAGCATGTAAAAGAACCCTGGAAGTTAGCCGATATGAAAATACCCTACCCGGCAAAATTGGTAGGTCCTTTCTCTTTAATGAATCAAATAGCCGAAGCTATCATTTATGCATTTTAGAGAGGATAACACCATTTAGATGTCATATTTTGAAAATTGAAAAATGACACCTGGACACGGGTATCGAACCCGGGACCTTCGGCTTAGTACGCCAATGCTCTTACCAATGAGCTATCCAGGATTCGTCCCGTGTCCATAGTCATTCTTCACTCATAGTTTAAGGCAGAGTCTAAGATGGACGTGCGGAAGTCGTCAGCTTATAAACATGTGATTATATAAGATCACAGCCATCAGACCACGCAGCCATTAGCGACTCGGTAGTTGGCAATTTAGCAGCCATTCGACAATTATATATATATAATTGTACAGGATCTTGTATATATTCATGAAACAAATAGCCGAAACNAGACTCTGCCTTAAACTATGAGTGAAGAATGACCATGGGCACGGGACGAATCCTGGATAGCTCAGTGGTAAGAGCATTGGCGTACTAAGCCGAAGGTCCCGGGTTCGATTCCCGTGTCCAGGTGTCATTTTTCAATTTTCAGAATATGATACCTTTCTCTTTAGCTCATAGAAATTCTCTTCGCTTAAAGTCTCGTTTATATTGTAACATAAAATGTTGGCCAACATGTTGGTGTTGGGAGGGCCGGTCAGAGCCAACAAGTTGTGTTGGGCTGTGTTGGATCATTTGTTGGAGATAATAAACGACCAACCCGACATGTTGGCTGATTTGGGAGGTTCTGCGCATGCGCTTGAGAGTCGAAACAGGCTCCATCCTTGGCGACGCACGTGTTTTGTGGCTACAGGTAAGGCTCCCACAAAGCGCAGAGCTGTAACAAATTTTTCTCCCGGAGTCACAACAATCTTCCTTTCCATTTTACCACGTTAATGAGGATAGAGAAGTGTAACTAGTCATTCAAAGTTCACATGTGACATGCGTACAAAGTTATACTAAGTTACTAATATACTACTATAAAGCCACATGGCTGACCCACTCACTGACATTAATATTTACTCACTTCCAGATGAGCTAGAAACTTGAAATTTGGTAAACTTATAGCTTCTAACCTGTAAACGACGGTAAAATTCCACCGAAAAAAAATAATTCAAAATGGAGGAGCAACTTTAAAGTCGGTGCGGACCTTTCTTTGAAGGTTTCTTGTGGCTAAACGGTAAGACCTATCAAAATACGGCTCTGGAATTACATTAGTTTACATCCACTTGCAAAGANGGGGGGGGGGGGGTGAGGGCGTAGGGTCCAACGAGCAGAGTGAGCTATCATACACGCGTATAACCTGAACTGATGCAAAGCTATCTATATTCATACAATGGTGACCTGGTGGTCTAGGGGTAAGGTGTCAGACTTCTGTGCTGGGGGTCCGGGGTTCAATCCTCGGTCCGGGCACAGATTTATCTGATAACTAAACCCTTCCTTCACCTCTGACAAGACATCTTGTGAATGTGTGGAGTGCCAGGCCTCCACCGTGGTTCGGATTCCACGTTAAACTCTAGGTCCTCCATTTTATCTCACATTCACCCTACCATTACACGTTAGCGTAAGTGCGTAGAACCCGAATGGGCAGTAAGACGCGGTGATAATAATAATAACACTAATAATGTGTTAAAATGTTATCAATGTTTGCCGCAATAAGAGTTCCTTCGTACCGTAATCCCGCTGTAGTGAGACCAGGCGACATAGGCCCTTGTTGCAGCAAGCACTCCCGCTCTATACGCGGGAAGGATTACCTGTTCCAGGCCCTAGGGTTGGAGATTATAGTCCCTGGATGAGGGAAGACGTCCAGAGTAGCCGTAATGTTGGCCTTAGACTTCCTATTATTATATGGACTCTTCGTGCTACGTACGATCAATCTCCCCGAGTGTAGTACACTCCCTGTATAAACAGACTAGACCTACACTGACGTACAGTCCAATTTTCATAGCAATACAAACATTAATGACATTTTACTATACTATTAGTTAGTTATTTTATAAGTATTGATAATATCCATCAAAAGTGATGGTTGCAGATCACACGACCTGGCGTATGAATACAATAAGGCCATTGACTCTGTCGAGTGCAAGTCTAGAACATATTTTGTGGGATGGTGGGTTGGAGGGTGAAAGGCGTGGCGTGGCTTAGCAACCGACCGAAGTATCCTTCCGCGCCAACAAGAACAGATGGACCACGGAAACCGTAGATGGTGCTAGCTACCGGACAGGTCTTGCAGAAAAATCATACGTCTGGAAATGTAAGTTTTCTCGAGAACGAGTGAAAATTTTGTGTTAATATTTTCAACACCTCTTTTAAGATGATGTATCGATGTTTATTAGGTGTTACATTTTCTTATTTTTTGTTATGAAGCCGGCAGTTTTCTATTGAAAAATGTCAAAATTATCGATAATTGATCACTGTTAAAATTATAGAGAAGGTGTGTACATAAAATGTATAACTTAATCAACATGCTTATATTCTTGAACATACCATTTCCGAAAAAATAATAATTACAAAACAATAAAAATTCTTGTAGATAACTGTTTGTTCCCACGGCTTTGCATTTCCACGCCAAATGAAAAGACCCAATCGCCTTAAAGTATATCTAGTAAATTCTCTACAAGTCAGTTCTTCCTATGAAAATTGCACTATAACTATTTCAGGCTGGTGTGAAAATTCACATTTTAACCATACAAGCAAAGATTTCTTTGCGAAGACAAGTCACATAAAAAACAACAAAATATCGTCACAGTTTCATAACGTATTCTACTTTTTCTTTGGCACTGCATTTTTATGTCCGTCCATTCTAGCCATGTTTTTTTAAAAATTAAACAACTGGATTAGGGATGAGGAATATAGAATTGGTGGAGAAATGTGCTTACATTTGCGTAGAATAAAAGAGAGAAAAAAGAAAACACCCTGAGTACAACAAACCGCGATTAGAACTCCCAACTACCCCATCACCGGACAACCAAACTTGGTGAGATTGACGTTTATTCCGCGTGACCAACGATGTGGATGATTATTAATTGCATGTTAAACTTATGGACCACGTCCGAGAGGTAGTTTAGAGGAAAATCACCCACATTTGCTTCAAGAGAGGCTGGGAAAATCACAGGTGGGGAAATCACCCCTATTGCATCGAGTCGAAGTTTGAACCTCGACCTCCCTGTCAATTGACATAAAGCGAAATATTATTCTCACAACTTAAACCTCAAGACCACCGTTGCGGATTTTCAAAGGCCTTATTTTGGGGAGGGTTGGAACATGAGCTAATGTCAGTATTTTTTCAGTTCTTATAAAAAAATTGACTAGCCAAAATAAATTCAATATTGTCCCCGTAGATACATTTATAATAATGTTCTACACTTGGTAACGTCAACCTTATCAAATACCGCCCGGCCCATGACAGACTGTCAATATCACATGTTTAGAAAAGTAAACTAACTATACATCTATACCGAAGAAATATACCAATATTGTATTCACTTTGACCAAACAATATTTTTGTTATAAATACTACAAAAAATACTGTCCTTAGCGTTTGTTATTGTCCATCCACCTTAAATATCCCAAAGGTGGCACTAATCTCGTGTTTTCATGGCCATGTAGCCCTTTACGCTGGTAGTTATATGGTAATGTAGCCCTTTACGCTGGTAGTTCCATGGTCATGTAGCCTTCTACGCTGGTAGTTCCATGGTAATGTAGCCCTCTACGCTAGTAGTTATATGATCATGTACCCTTTACGCTGGTAGTTCCATGGTCATGTAGCCCTTTACGCTGGTAGTTCCATGGTAATGTAGCCCTTTACGCTGGTAGTTATATGGTAATGTAGCCCTTTACGCTGGTAGTTCCATGGTCATGTAGCCCTCTACGCTGGTAGTTATATGGTAATGTTGCCTCTCTACGCTAGTAGTTATATGATCATGTACCCTTTACGCTGGTAGTTCCATGGTCATGTAGCCCTTTACGCTGGTAGTTCCATGGTCATGTAGCCCTTTACGCTGGTAGTTCCATGGTAATGTAGCCCTTTACGCTGGTAGTTTCATGGTCATGTACCTTTAGGCTGGTAGTTTTTAAACCAGTTTGAAAAGTAAAGTCCTACAAAGGAATACCATGTCCTGTCCGTAAACTGGTTCCTCATTTCTTGATTTAGTTTTTTGGACCGGATTTGAACTTGTCTTTATTTTTTTATTAAAATTTAACCAAGTAAATTGCTCGATTTTTTTGTGACAATGTATATTCTTTTTAGGGTCATAATATAGAACTACATTCTGGGTATATTCAGACTAAGACGAACATATCATTCATACAGGTCATTTTTACACTTTTATTCACGCCATTTACGCTACTCCAGCCCATTTATTCTTAATACCACAACTTTTTTTTTATGAAGTCTTAAATAGAGTTAAAATAAAATCTTATTTCTAAATGGTGACCTGGTGATTTAGGGGTAAGGTGTCGGACTTATGTGCTGGCGGCCGGGGTTCAATCCTCGGTCCCGGCACAGATTTACCTGATTACCAAACCCTTCCTTCACCTCTGACAAGACATCTTGTGAATATGGGGAATGCCAGGCCTCCACCGTGGTTCGGATTCCACGTTAAACTGTAGGTCCTTCATTTCATCTGACAATCACCCTACCATTACACATTAGCGTAAGTGCGTATAACCCGAACGGGTAGTAAGACGCGGTGCTAATAATAATAATAATAATATTTCTAAATTAACTCTTTATTGGATTCTCCTTTGAAAAACAACATTCGGGTGTGCTTTGGTTTCCTTTTATATTTTCCAATTATAACTCTTTCGACACTGAAGAGTTACATTCTGAGCCTAGAAAGTATGCGATTACTAAGTACGGCTGTACTAAGAATATATTTGGTTACAGCTTGTCTTGTAGAAAAACTGAGTAGCCAACCAACCCCTCGTCCCTGGGTCCTTGGTTTGTTCCCAGGGGTAGTAGAATAGTGGTAGAAATAAACTTTTAGAAATTACAAACTTTTGCGGTCAGCATTAATAACATTTTATTCACATTATTATTGTTGTTATTATTACCAGCTTCACTGGCCGAGCGGTCTAAGGCGTCACTCTTGTGTTGGTCTGGACTGCTGATGACGGGGTTATCTGGGTTTGAATCTCGGTCGGGTGAACTGGGGGTGGTTTTTCCTAAATGGTTTTCCACTCTCCCTCCACGCAAATGCGAGATCATTTCCTCTAATTCAACCTTCCCAAGTCCTAATCCATTAGAGAAATTAGTACTTAAAGCGTATAACCCAAACGGGTAGTAAGACGCGGTGCTAAATATTATTATTATTATTATTAACTTTAATAGCCATCATATCTTAAGGCCCTTATTATTAAAATTAGACTTTATATAATTTATTATTAATTGAGTAGAAATCTGCCCCTCCCCCCCTTACAGCTACAATGACTGGTATCTAGGGTGTCTCAAACCCTATTAACCGGGAAATTATATACAAGTTTATGATCAAAACAGAAAACATACCAAAGTGCACTTCTCTGCATTATTTAAATTATATTACATCGAAATTTGGATAAGCTTAACAATTTTTTCTTTTTAAATCTTGTTGTATTAAAAGAAAATAGGCCTGTGGTTAAACCGGTTCAATGTTTAGCTACGTTTTTTTTTTAGGGGTATCTCATATAACAGCACCGCGATTCAACGTCTGTTTAGAACTGTATTACTTACCCTAGGTGTTATCCGGAGGTGAGATGGGTTCTTAGGTCTATTAAGTTAAGTTAGTATTCCGGTTAAACACTCGTATACCTACATGTTAGACTGTGCAGGATTTATTGGTAACACGTGGTCTATTAAAATACCAAGCGAGTGTTTAGAAAGTGTAATGCTGAATATTATAAGATACTACGGAGTTGCTGTTTTCTGAGCTATCTGCACAGTTTCTTGCCTACCCACTAAGGGAGATGGCGTGATTAGTTAGGTGTGTGTGTGTGTGTGTGTGTGCGTGCGTGCGTGCGTGCATGTATTAGGCCTATATTATATATCATAGTACCATATCAGATATCTCCAGTGAGGATAAACGTGTACATGGCTCTAATAGGATTGAAATAAAGACGTCTTCTTATTCTTCAGAGACTTTGACAACATATCTAGTACGCGAGTGGTGGAAAAGCGGGCTAAGTTACCTCCACCGGATGTAATAAATAAATAAATAAGTTATTTCTGTTGTTTTTGATGTTCTGACTTTCTCTCCGTTCCCTGTAGATGAGCTGTAGAGGTATATTTAGTGGCGGAAGAAACTATGTGACTCTTGCAACGTATTCCTAGTCCACGTGCTTTGTTTTGCTTTGTAGACCATCGTTTATAGTGACCCGCTACGGTGGCATACATATTGTGGTGTGTGTAGGCCTATTATATAACATAAATAACATGTGTGTGTTTATCTAACATATTTGAGGTTATTTATGTATTGTGTACCAGCTGCGTAAATACACAAAAAACAGTAAATTCGAATTTTTTATATTTATAATAATAATATTATTATTATTATTATTATTATTATTATTATTATTATTAGCACCGCGTCTTACTACCCGTTCGGGTTATACGCA
>CABEEJ010011134.1:0-11917 GCA_901482245.1 Timema douglasi | reverse complement strand
AGTACCACCAAGAGAACAAGATTCAAGTGTCAACTTATTTTTTTCAATTTATGGATAAGATGAGTTTTGGAACTCACCCCCTCAGTGTTTGTATCAGATACGACCTTAATATAAAGTAAACCTAGGAGCCAAACTTCACGGTATGGAATAATATTTTACTTCAAGTCGTTTTCCATTCCATTTATTGAAAAGCTTCATAAGTCATTGGAATATAAGAATTTACATTTTATTCTATTAGATTTTTAAATAAGTTTTATTTTAAAGTTTTCTATAATTTGAACACTGGAATATAATTTTATTTGGTAACATTTTACATTTGCAAAATATAACCAAAATTACTATAATCTAACGGTATATTAAAAAAAAGTGTAAATACTAATTTGAATATTATTTTCTAAACAGTCTTTTCGAGTGAGTAGTTTTCCAAACGGTTCCGAAGTAAGGTTGACATATCCGTGTTGTTATCTTGTTATCTTGTTTTCATTGTTGTCAACACTTGAGACTAGTGAATATTAGATCAAGCATATTCTTGGGGGTTGTTAACTTTGTCAAGTTGCTTATCTTGTACGTGCTGGCAAAGTTTAGTTGTGAAGCCATGCAGCTATGTGTTATCTACCAGGCACAAGGGATACTTTCTAAACACTCATTTAAAGGTGACTCACCCCGGTGGCATAGTCGGTTTCATGTTGAGCTAGACTGCCGAGGACGGGGAGATCGAGGTTCGAACCTCGCTCGGGTGAACTAGGGTGGTTATTTCTACATGGTTTTCCACTCTTCCTCCACGCAAATATGGGTTCACCTTATCTATATTCAACTTTCCCAATTCCTAACCCATTAGCGTAATTAGTACTTAAGCGTATAACCCGAACGGTTAGTAAGACGCGGTGATAAATGAATAAATAAATAAATAAGTAAATAAATGTGTTATGTAGGCAACCAAACAAGAGTATTTACAATATTTACTATGTTTGAATATTGATCCCTTATTGGTTTAAATATTTATGTTAAAAAAGGCAAAAGTAGTCAAAGCAGCAGAGATATAATCTGAACATGTTTTAAAAGCTGCCGTTTCTTTTGATTGGTGATGAACTGATGATAAAATAGAAGGAAGAGTCTCACAGCATAAATCATTAAATACTGGTTAAAGAATTGTAATTAAATACAATGACAAGTATTTCAAAATTGTTTCTAACCGTATTTATCCTATTTAACCTTTCACCCCACTTACCCTTTTTCCCCTTTTTTCCACATATTGCCCTATTTACCATTTTTACTCTCTTTACCTTTTCGACACCATTTACGATTTTTACCTCTTAGCCTTTCATACTTTCTTTCCCTTTGTAGCCCGTTTGCGGTTTTTTAATCTTTTAACCTTTTTAATTTCTTTACACCATTTAACCACCTCTATCACCTCTATGGTATACTGTTCAGAGTTCTTGGCTAAACATCCAAAGGTCCCGGGATCGATTCCTGGTGCCTCCAAAATGTGTCTGCAAAGCAGTGAGTCTAGGACGGTGTCAACTCAGCCTTGGGAAGACAAAATATAGGGTGCTGATTGAATAAAGAAGTAGCAGATCTGGACTAGAAAACTTAGATTAGTGGCAGGAGGGCTCGTTTTGCTGACCAAATGACACCCTCTATCCCCAAATGTCGGTGGCGGCCGCTCGATTGGTATAGCTCTATGTGGATTCACACCAGGGAGTTTAACATTTATAGGCTACCCTTTTTATTTTATTCTAGCCTAATTAACCTTTTACTATGTTTACCATTTTTGGTCAAATACGCCCTTTTTGACACTTTGGTCATTTTTGGACATTTTTGCACATTTTTGAAACTTTTACCCTTTTGATAAAATGATACAGACCTTTTTACTCATATCATTGTATGTTTTATCTAATGCTTTGACTTTAATTAAAAATAATGCTATGACGCATTAACCATCACTTCTTATATTCAACTGTTTGCATTCTATTTATCTGTATTATCAAGCATTATCTAAGTCTGTATCATTTTATCATATCTTACACTCCTTACAAAAGAGTATTTTAGAATGTTTTCTAAAATGTTTTGCCCTTTTGATACTATTGCCATTTTGACTAGATTTACTTTTTGCCATTTTTTGCCTTTTGCCCGTTTTACCCCTTTTACACTAATTACCCAGCTTAGCCCCGGAGACATATTTTAAGGTAAAATTGGCAACAAATTTAAAAAGTTTTAAAAGGGTAAACGGTTAAAAGGTATTAAAAGGGGTAAAAAGGCTTACAGGTAAAAACATTTGTAAGTCCTTATTTACTCTATGGCAGTGTTTCTCAAGCTATTGTAAGATTACGAACGGTGGTGCGTGAGTCAGTGAAGGTTGGTACGTGAGTCAGTGAAGGTAGGTACGTGAATCAGTGAAGGTTGGTACGTGAGTCAGTGAAGGTTGGTACGTGAGCCAGTGAAGGTTGGTACGTGAGCCAGTGAAGGTTGGTACGTGAGTCAGTGAAGGTTGGTACGTGAGTCAGTGTAGGTTGGTACGTGAGTCAGTGAAGGTTGGTACGTGAGTTAGTGAAGGTTGGTACGTGAGTCAGTGTAGGTTGGTATGTGAGACAGTGAAGGTTGGTACGGGAGTCAGTGAAGGTTGGTACGTGAGTCAGTGAAGGTTGGTACGTGAATCAGTGAAGGTTGGTACGTGAGTCAGTGAAGGTTGGTACGTGAGTCAGTGAAGGTTGGTACGTGAATCAGTGAAGGTTGGTACGTGAATCAGTGAAGGTTGGTACGTGAGTCAGTGAAGGTTGGTACTTGAGTCAGTGCAGGTTGGTACGTGAGCCAGTGAAGGTTGGTACGTGAGCCAGTGAAGGCTGGTACGTGAGTCAGTGAAGGTTGGTACGTGAATCAGTGAAGGTTGGTACGTGAATCTGTGAAGGTTGGTACGTGAATAAGTGAAGGTTGGTACGTGAGTCAGTGCAGGCTGGTACGTGAGTCAGTGCAGGCTGGTATGTGAGCCAGTGCAGGTTGGTACGTGAGTCAGTGAAGATTGGTACGTGAGCCAGTGCAGGCTGGTATGTGAGCCAGTGCAGGTTGGTACGTGAGTCAGTGAAGGTTGGTACTTGAGCCAGTGCAGGCTGGTATGTGAACAAGTACATGCTAGTACGTGAGCCAGTGCAGGCTGGTACGTGAGCCATTGCAGGCTGGTACGTGAGTCAGTGCAGGCTGGTATGTGAGCCAGTGAAGGTTGTTACGTTAGTCATTGAAGGTTGGTATGTGAGCCAGTGAAGGCTGGTACGTGAGCCAGTGAAGGCTGGTACGTGAGCCAGTGCAGGCTGATATCTGAGCCAGTGAAGGTTGGTATGTGAGCTAGTGAAGGTTGTTACGTGAGTCAGTGAAGGTTGGTACGTGAGTCAGTGAAGGTTGGTACGTGAACCAATGAAGGCTGGTACGGGAGCCAGTGAAGGTTGGTACGTGAGCCAGTGAAGGCTGGTACGTGAGCCAGTGAAGGTTGGTACGTGGGCCAGTGATGGCTGGTACATGAGCCAGTGAAGGTTGGTATGTTAGCCAGTTAAGGTTGGTATGTGAGTCAGTGAAGGCTGGTACGTGAGCCAGTGAAGGTTGGTACGTGAGCCAGTGAAGGCTGGTACGTGAGCCAGTGAAGGTTGTTACGTGAGTCAGTGAAGGTTGGTACGTTAGTCAGAGCAGGCTGGTATGTGAGCCAGTGAAGGTTGGTACGCGAATCAGTGAAGGTTGGTACGTGAGTCAGAGCAGGCTGGTATGTGAGCCAGTGAAGGTTGGTACGTGAGTCAGTGAAGGTTGGTACGTTAGTCAGTGCAGGCTGGTACGTGAGTCAGTGAAGGTTGGTATGTGAGCCAGTGAAGGTTGGTACGAGAGCCATTGAAGGCTGGTATGTGAGCCAGTGAAGGTTGGTACGAGAGCCATTGAAGGCTGGTATGTGAGTCAGTGAAGGTTGGTACGTGAGTCAGTGCAGGCTGGTACGTGAGCCAGTGCAGGCTGGTATGTGAGTCAGTGAAGGTTGGTATGTGAGTCAGTGCAGGCTGGTATGTGAGCCAGTAAAGGTTGGTATGCGAGTCAGTGAAGGTTGGTATGTGAGCCAGTGCAAGCTGGTATGTGAGCCAGTGAAGGTTGGTACGAGAGCCAAGTATAAAATAGAAATATAATTTAACCTTAAATATAAACATAATATTTTACTCGCTACATGAGTTGAAATTGACAAACAAATGTCTAACTTTTCGTCTCAAAACATTTCATATAACTAAATGAAAACAGTTAGATTCATCATTATTATCAACAATACCGTATTTTAATAAACCCCTCCCCCTCTATCCTTTCGTTATCACATTTCCAATAAAGAAGACTTAACCGGGTGCAGTTGGTTGTGAAACCTCCAGCCCCGGAGGGCAGCGAGAATATTCATCAAGAGAGCATCAGGCGGCCTATTATGAACATTCGACGCAAAGTTAGTTGCTACCGCTAGATAGCTTCCCTTTAGAGGAAAAGATAGCGTTTGGGTTATTATGACCACCACACTTTGTATCGTCCGCTAGTTTTAGCTTCGACTCTGCTTCTAGCGTCAACGCACAGAATAAAATCAGTTTGCGTCAACAGTTGGCAACAATTTTCCAAAGAATATTACCTCTTAAGAAGTTAGAGGCTAGAAATTAGATACATTTATTTCAAGAATGCTGGTGTTTGTGAATTAAACATTGTTCATTTATTTTATTTTCCCAAATAGCTGATCACAAGTTAGATTAGGCCTATTTGCAAGAACGATTTAACCTAACTTAATTTAATAAATCTCTTGCATCATTTTGTTTGCTTCGGCTTGAAATGAAAAATACTAGGCCTAAATTATTAAATACACACAACATATTGTAGTCAAAAAATCATGTGAGCTATGCATTAAAATAGTAATGTCACACGGGGAAATGAATAAATTAGTATGAGAAGTTGGCTAATAAAGAAACAATTAAGATGTATGTATGATTTATTCTTAACATATTCATGTTGATACTGGAACAAGTGTGTTTTATTGTATTAATTAAACATAATTTCAACCGTTTATAATGTAGACATCCACTTATATTTAGGCCTATTTTAATTTAAAATAACTTTAATTTATAATTAAAACAATATATGCCTTATAAAACTTTTGTTTCAAAAACAAAATTTATCAAACAGTAGATTAATATTAGGTATTTTGGCTTTCTTGGTAGGCCTATTTCAAAACCGTTCTCGATTTTGCCAAGCCAAAAATTGAACGTTCAAAGATATCGGCCTACAGTAAGGTGTTTTAAATTTATGTTGTTTGATTGAGTTGAGGTTAGATAAAGAAAACTTCCTATCTATTTGGTACTCCACTTGAACATATATAGGCCAACTTTGTGCTAATTTTATTAATTTACAGCGTTGAAAAGGTTCTCACGTTTGAGATTGAATCAAATAGGTTCCATTCAGTCAGTCAGTGATTCGTCCGAAATATTGAAACAGTTGTATTGTGTGGCGCGCTGTGTATTACAGGCAGATAACACTCAACGAGGCAAGCAACAGAGGGTGACTGAAAAACAGATAGTGATTGAAAACTTTCATTTTCTAGAAAGATTGGCCCAGTTTTGTGAGGTTCAGAACCCAGTAATCTGTATACCTGTTGTGTCAAGTGATAATAAATTTGTTCTTGGAAATATTGTTTAAACTGTGAGATAATGTTTGTGTATTTGGTTGATGTATTTTGTGCCAGTGTATTGAAAGTATAATATGGATACGTGGTTAACAACTGGGTCCTTAAAGAGACCTAAGGGAGACACGAGTGTGAATGGGGAAATAATTCTTCTCAGCCAGAAGCCAGTACTTCAACTTCTAGCCAACCAACAAAGGACATCATTGTACCAGATACAATAAAAAGCCCCGTACACCGCAACGAAATTACAATCCTAGTTATTTATCATATGGGTTCACCTCTATTGAAAAAGATTTCCTAAAGTGTGATTTGTCATGAAACTCTGTCAAATAATTCGATAAAGCCTTCCTCCTTTCCTAAGCGTCATTTTGAAACTAAGCACGGAGCTGTAAAACATAAACCTTTGGGATATTTACAGAGAAAGATGTCTGATTCGTCATAATTCTGTCTATCCTGTTTGCTTTATATCGACGACAATTTTATTAAACTTTTCCCTAAGAAGGGAGATCAGCTTGGCCTTATTATGATCATTCGAAAAGAAGGTCTATTGGACCATAGTCAAATCCGTGTCCTTTGGAATTTCTAGGCCTAGAAATTGTTTTGAACATCTACGAGATCTTTTGCAGCTTTGGTATTACAGGCATTTTCTGACTAACCATCAAAAACCATTTGAGATTATCTTCCTACGTGCCTTTCGTCACAAGAAATGTGTCCAGTAAGTTCCAATAGCGGGCCACATGACACGATGTAAGAACCAACATCCATCAATAATGTAAGAACGGCCACTTGGGTCAGAATTTCCTTGCTTCTTTTTAAATATTGAATATAATGCAGACATTCGTTTTTTCATTCTGTTTTCATCAGATATAGATGATAGAGCGGTAATTCAAACTCAAATAATTTACGCCATAGCATCGTGCAAAATAGTCAAGTAGTGGCTCTTTATCAAATAATGTTTATTGAAATATGAGACCAGAGGATATTAGATCGCTAAAAGTGTATTTTCCTCTTCTAAATTTTGAGGGGGAAGGATTAGACTGACGATAACATTTATTAGAGCTTTTAGAGTAGAAAATTAAATTTTAAACACTTTATGTTCTGAATATATTTTTCTAGGTGCCACTGTTCACGAGATATCCATAAAGACCGATTTTCAAGGTATTTCAAGGTATTTCAAGGTCACAGGGGTGCAAGCTCACACGTTATCCATATGTTAATATACACGTCTAAATAGCCATATATACCAGCTATCTATATTCCCCCCCTCTATTGTTCCTATTATTCCTGGATTACAAGTGGTTTCCACCCATATTTAAGAAACCAGACTTATTTTGAGTTGCGGCAATGAATACTCTAATTCCCGTCACAATTCTCTATTGTCTTTGCCACAATGAACTTCACTTGTTATATTTCCGCTATTGTGTGGTTTTTACCAGCTTCATTCTTATGCACTTCCTCTCTTTTCAACTCACGAGAAGAAGGCGTAATAGAAAAGTGGAAACGAGTTAATGACCTCGTAAGAATTATGTTCAATTAAGACATACAGTTTTAATATCCACATTTAATAAAACAAGAAAATATATCTTGAAGTTTTCTAAGACATTGTGACATTAGTCACTCTACTAGATAACGCAAAATACGAATTTTCTTCTACACGTTGGTATTTATTTTGCTTAGAAATACAAAAAACATGGTTTGGAGTTTTTGTGTATTAATGCTTTCTATTATTTATATTGATAATATCATAATTTTGAAGGAGAAGGCAGTGGACAGGGCACATTGATGGTCTAAGTTCACTGGGACCTGTCTTAAGACAGAATACCTAGTAATAATAGTAGTAATAATAATAATAATAATAATAATGTAAAACAAACATATCACACACTAAACACGTTTGCTAATTAATACCTCTTGAAACTGTAGTTATTATTTATTTTATATTAGTATTTAATCGACCTTTGTGATATACAATATTAGTAGACTAAAAAATAAATTAATAAAAGCTTTTTTAATATAGTTTCCATATTAGACACCACTTACGATAATTGTAGATATGTAGTAAAAATCTTACCGATTAAGATTTACACTTCACACCGTATACATTCAATGCCAGTAAGTGCCGGAAGATAGAGAGATGTACATTTAGTTCACACCGTATACATTCAATGTCAGTAAGTGCTGGAAGATAGAGAGATGTACATTTAGTTCACACCGTATACATTCAATGTCAGTAAGTGCCGGAAGATAGAGAGATGTACATTTAGTTCACACCGTATACATTCAATGTCAGTAAGTGCTGGAAGACAGAGAGATGTACATTTAGTTCACACAGTATACATTCAATGCCAGTAAGTGCTGGAAGACAGAGAGATGTACATTTAGTTCACACAGTATACATTCAATGCCAGTAAGTGCTGGAAGATAGAGAGATGTACATTTAGTTCACACAGTATACATTCAATGCCAGTAAGTGCTGGAAGATAGAGAGATGTACATTTAGTTCACACCGTATACATTCAATGTCAGTAAGTGCCGGAAGATAGAGAGATGTACATTTACACTTCACACCGTATACATTCAATGTCAGTAAGTGCCGGGAGATAGAGAGATCAGGCAATATACAGGCACAGCTATCCAAGCTGTAAGGGATGACAACACAGCAAATGTCCGCACCTGGGGATTAGGAAACACACGCAACGAGACACGGAAACCAACACACGCTCTCAATGTCAGGGACAACTACCGTGACTTTTCTATTTAACACCGCGACTTACTACCCGTTCGTTTTATACCCTTATGTATTAGTTACGCTACTGGCATCAGGGATTAGGAAGGCTATATTTGGAGGAAGTGTACCATAGTTTGCCTTGAGGCAAAGTGTAAAACCATTTTGGAAACCCCGTTAATATAAACGATTGAGATTCGAACCTTGGCCTCCCTGTCATGGCAATCTAGTCTACTGCGAGAGTTGCGCGTTAGACCACGCTGCCACCGAAGCTGTTAACCATATCTTTGAAATAGCCAACAATTTATGGGTACTGGTTTTCTGGCAATTCAATGCCTGTTACTAGTCTTAATTACAACCATACTGAAGATTGATAAGTTTCAGTTTCAGGTAATGATATCATATATAGCCAGTGGTGTACGTTGGAGGGTTAGGAGGGATTCTATATAATGATATCATATATAGCCAGTGGTGTACGTTGGAGAGTTAGGAGGGATTCAGGTAATGATATCATATATAGCCAGTGGTGTCCGTTGGAGGGTTAGGGGGGATTCATGTAATGATATAATATATAGCAAGTGGTGTACGTTGGAGAGTTAGGAGGGATTCAGGTAATGATATCATATATAGCCAGTGGTGTACGTTGGAAGGTTAGGAGGGATTCAGTTAATGATATCATATATAGCCAGTGGTGTACGTTGGAGGGTTAGGAGGGATTCATATAATGATATCATATATAGCCAGTGGTGTACGTACGTTGGAGGGTTAGGAGGGATTCAGGTAATAATATCATATATAGCCAGTGGTGTACGTTGGAGAGTTAGGAGGGATTCAGGTAATAATATCATATATAGCCAGTGGTGTACGTTGGAGGGTTAGGAGGGATTCAGATAAATGATATCATATATAGCCAGTGGTGTACGTTGGAAGGTTAGGAGGGATTCATATAATGATATCATATATAGCCAGTGGTGTACGTTGGAGAGTTAGGAGGGATTCAGGTAATGATATCATATATAGCCAGTGGTGTACGTTGGAGGGTTAGGAGGGATTCAGGTAATGATATCATATATAGCCAGTGGTGTACGTTGGAGAGTTAGGAGGGATTCAGGTAATGATATCATATATAGCCAGTGGTGTACGTTGGAGGGTTAGGAGGGATTCAGGTAATAATATCATATATAGCCAGTGGTGTACGTTGGAGAGTTAGGAGGGATTCAGGTAATGGCGAGAGTTAATGTTTTTCACTTGTCCATACCAACATTTTTTTGTTTATCATATTATTTATTTTTAGATTCTTTCTATAATGTACACAAAGTAAAATCTTTACACACCTTTGTTAACTTACTATATTTACGTCTACTGACATGTGTGCTGCTATTTTCTTTAGCAGTTAAATACATAACATGCTGCGCGTTTTTATGACACAGTGACTCCTACTAATTAGCTTTACATAGTAACTTAAAGCAAAAGGCTTCTTTCCATAATATACCATATTTACATCCTTGTGTGTCTGTCTATAGTTTTAAATCTATTATTTTAATTCATTACTCTACGCTAACCTCTACAATATTGTCGACTTATAAACAGGACTAGCTGTGAAAACACCACCAAATATTAATTGTATGTGACGTGTTCCGGTTCCAACTTAAGATAT
This sequence comes from Timema douglasi, assembly GCA_901482245.1. NCBI lineage: Eukaryota > Metazoa > Arthropoda > Insecta > Phasmatodea > Timematidae > Timema > Timema douglasi. The sequence continues at coordinate 1,867 of CABEEJ010011134.1, read as the reverse complement.
TTTTTCTTATTTTCGTTAAATTACCAAATATAAGACATTCACATTGAAGATAATTTAATTTTAAAATTGTATTGGCCAAGGGAGCTTTCAACAAGAAGAGGTCACTGCTGACACGCAAGTTGAGTTTGGAGCTGAGGAAGAAACTGATGAAATGCTACAGTTGGAGCATCGCGCTGTATGGAGCAGAAACATGGACTCTTAGGAAGATGGAGAAGAAATACACGGAGAGCTATGAAAGGTGGTGCTGGAGAAGACTTGAGAAGATCAGGTAAATAGACAGGGTTACAAGTGAAGAAGATATAAGAGGAGAACCATTTTGGATGTTATTCTCCCTACAAAGCGAACTGGATTGGACACATCCTTAGGAGTAACCATCTTCTGCACGACGTTATAGAAGGAAGGGTTGAGGGAAAGAATAGCTTAGCAAGGAGGATTCAAATATTGGTTGACTTGAAGGAAAGAAGAACATTCTGGGAGCTGAAGGAGGAGGCATTGATGGTCTAAGTTCACTGACAAAGGAGTGGGTGGACCTGTCGTAAGACAGAACACATAATATTTTTTATAATAACTGCGTATTTCTTTAAACTGCATTTGTACATAAATGTTTGGGACCATAATTAAATTCCATTCGCTATTTTATTCTACACCAATGACCGAACTATACACATTAACAAGTTTTTTATACATACTTTAAATGAAAAGATGTTATACAGACGTGTCAGCGCTCTCTCGTCATATATGCTAACTATAGCGGCTATTTCAAATGGAGGAACTATCCTAGGACCGTTTTATATCCTTTAGGGCCTAAATATGTTTTCTATATTTCAAAGTAAGTTGAACGTTCTTGTGATAGTCTTCAAATTCTACACAGTAAAGATAAAAATAACATATGAAGCCTCCATCTCATCTTTTTGTTAAATATCAGGCCTAATTATTATTATGAATATATATATAACACCCAAACATAACATGTATAATACTAGGTATATATTTTAAATTAGTAGGTTATGTTTTTATATTGATCAACTTATCGGTAGTAGTAGTAGTAATAATAATAATACAACTTATTGAAAGTTTTTTAATTTAAGGGCTTGTTATATAAAAGTAAAAATTTATTGATATCGGCATTAATAATAACTTTTCGAGATTTTGGGGTTATAGTAACAAATTCAATAAATGTGCATATTACTGTGCATAATTTATTTACTAGAGGCAAGCATGAACTAACACCGTGTAATGTTTTGAAAGTTGTTGGTAAAGGGGACGTCTAGATAATACGATGCAGACAAACTGTTCGCAGCTGTATTGAGATTACAAACATTTATGCAAGATTGATGCACTCTGTGATATAAGGAAAGGGTTGGCATACGATACGTGTTTTATTAACAATAAGAGTTGTTCTTTCACAAATGAATGATTGATTTGTTACTAATAATCTCTTATAATCTATACACCTATAATACAAGAGTATATTCTGATATTGGTAAAATTGTAGCAAAAGTACGGTAGAATTTAATCTAATTTAATTTATTGCTAAGTTCATTTAGGATGCACTAAGTAGTTAATATATCTAAACTCGCTTTGCTCGTTGTGGGCACCCCCAATCCCCCAGTGAGTGGAAATTAACGTAATTCCAGCGTTTTTTGAACGTTAATTTATTTCTACAATTTTATGATTCTAGCTCTTCCATAGGAATGTCAGAAAATTAAAAAATGTGTTAAAAATGTGCAAAATTTACCTAAAATCAAAAAATCTAGCTCTGGGACAATCCGTCTTTTGATAAGTATTACCGTTTAGCCACAAGAGGCCTCCAAAGCAAGGTCCACACCGACTTTAAAGTTGCTCCACCATTTGAATTTTTTCTGGG
>CABEEJ010011132.1:0-11923 GCA_901482245.1 Timema douglasi | reverse complement strand
TATATAATTGTACAGGATTGCATATATTAATGAAACAAATAGCCAAAACTATTGTTAATGCATTTTAGTGTGGATAGTCCCTCATAGATATATATTCTGAAAATTGAAAAATAGTTAAAAGGGGTTTAAAGTTTAAAACAAAGTATTATTCAGAATTGAGCAAGAAACCCACACAGAGTATATATTATATGAAAAAATGCATAATTTTTTTCTTTTTACAGCAATGAAGTCAAACATTGGTCGAAAAAAATCGAAAAGCGGGGATAGGCCACCAAAAATAGTCAGTCATTTAAATTCTGACTTTGTTAAAGATGGGGAACCTGTAACACTTTCTTGCAGAATTATAGGTAAGAACACAAATAATAAGTTAGTAGATATGAAAAAAATTATAATGTATATGATACAATTATGAATAAGACGGATACAAATAAATGATGATTTCCTCAGCCAGGTGCTTCCTATAGGACCTAGATCAAATAAGATGGGTTTTTTCAATCTAGTCCCACACAATCAGCATTAAATCAGAAAATAAATTGAATACAAATTCACAAAGTAACAAATAAATGTGTATGTGTTGGCTCTTTGCTATAAATAGGTTACCTTGTGAAAGATATTAGGAATTTACAGGTACAATCTTTTCTAGACCTCTCCCAATTATAATCAAACTTGAGTGCACAACCGAATTGACCTCTAATATCTATTAGACTAAAAATAATATGTAGGGGACCAGAAATATAGATTTTAAATTCAAATGTGAATATAATTATCAACAATATTTTATATACCATTTCTGTTTACTTCTGTAATTATGTTCATATACACTTCATGGCTTAGAAGACAATATTTATATATATTTTGGCCTATCTAAATATTCTAAATATATGTTGTATTTATAATGTTTGCAGGAGCTGAAAAGTTTGATGTCATATGGCTTCACAACAACAAAGAAATAAAGCCCAGTAAGGATTTTGAATATACAAATGAAGCAAATATTTATAGGCTAAATATAGCCGAGATATTCCCAGAAGATTCTGGAACTTATACATGTGAAGCCTTCAATGATGCTGGAGAAACCTTCAGCAGCTGCACTCTTAATGTTCTAGGTCAGCTCTGTTTCTTCCATAAGTTAAAATATCCTTTGATACATTTAAGTAAAATGCTTAAGTGTCTAGATTAATATGAAACTTGCGCATTATCATTCTTGAAATTAAATAGCAAGAAAAATATAAAGAAAAATGCGCATGATAACATATACCATAATATTAATCATACCTAAACTAAGAATTTAAGAAATTTTAGTACCTCTACAATTCGACTTGTTTTGTTTGAGTACTCCATTAAATTGTAAACCATTTACTTGCTTTATTGAAAGAATCGTCAAGATTTTTTATAATAAATTGAGTAGTTGGGATTTTTTAAATAATAAACCAACAGATTTTACCATTTGGTTCAATTCATTAGGAGTATTTAAAGGCAAAATGTTAGTCTTATGAACAAGCATATTACATTTAAAAGTACTGGTATCAAAAAGATTTTTTTTAAACTTTGATTAAGGTTTTGTTCAATGGATTTCTGGCCGATACGATAGTTACAAAGCACCTTTCATGTTAAACTAATAAAAATTAATTATGATTGTTGTATAAATGTATGGGGTTTAACTATTTGATATATTACATCACATAATGAATTTTAACATATTATACCAGTACAGTGAAACCTTGATATATGGTTCCTGGATTTGTTTTCCTGGCTCCATCGTTTAATTTCTATGGATCCTGAACAAATCCTATCTAAACAATATAAATTAAATCCACATCAATCGTTCCTTAATTTATCGTTTTCCCGCATCTATCGTTCGGAATTTTTTAGTTCCTAAAAATGTTATTCCATGATTGATTGTTTTTAAGAAAGAGACACTCACAAATGTTGGTACAATTGTTAGTAGAAATCTTTTTGAGTCGGAAGTGTATCATGCTAGGGTATTGCAATAATGGATATAGGTTGTGGTGTTCAGAATTGAGAAAAATTATTGTGGCAAGCAGTGTCAAGTTTGACGAGACTAGAAACTAGTTTGAGGAATGGATGTGGGATCATAAATGGAAGAATGTAGAAACTGAAGAATCACATGTAGAAGAAAAAGGAACATAGATTCAGGAGGCAAACAGGAAAACTTCAGAGGCTTTGAGGAATTAAGTTTTAAGGAACAAGGTCAGGAAGATGAGTAATACAGTAGACGAAGGGTTAGGAAGGTTCCTGACTATTTAGGAGAGAATGTTTTCGGCAAATTAAAGAAAGGATCTAGAGCTGGAAAGGTTTATCACTGTCATGAAACTTTAAGCATTGTCCTAAATAGTCCGTAACTAATCAATTAGGCATAACCGATATATTCTTTAAATTGAAAAGTGATACCTGGACATGGGAATCAAACCTGGGACATTTGTCTTAGTACACAAATGCTCTAACCACTGAGCTATCAAGGAGCCGTCCTGTGCCCAGGGCACAGACAAATAATATACCTAGACACTCAGCCTCCAGGTTCAAATAAAATGGCTGTGCTCCTTTTGCCAGCTTGAGTCCTTCATCACTAGGATTGCTACATTCAGTCCTAGTATCACCCAGCACTGACACTAGCGAAGCCCAGTGTTGAAACACTCAAGCTGGCTAAAGGAGTGCAGCTAAACCCCTGTAAGGTTGAGAGCCTGTTTCTATTATTTGCCTATGGCCTAGGGTCATTCTACACTCATATTTTAAGGCAAAGTCTGTTTTGAACATGTAAAAATCATTAGCCACATATGTGTGATCAATTAAGATCACGAGCTATCAGATAATCTAGCCATCTAAGACTTAGGGGGACTTTATGCTGGCAAAATAATGATAATTGTGTGAATGCGCGGATCATAATGGATTAAATAGCCAAGCTATTATATTTGTTAATTACGGTTATAGCAGCATATAAATGTATATTCTTAGAATTGAAGAATGAAACCAAGACACGAGAATCAATTTTAAGAATATATTTATATGCGGCTATAACCGTAATTAACAAATATAATAGCTTGGCTATTTAATCCATAATTAAAACAATATGTTTGGATATAATTCAAACAAATTACTTAACATTATTCCCTGCTATTCACTGTTATACAAAACCGTTATATGAACTGCATTTATCTTGAACACAAGATTGCTCCTTAGCATCACAATACTAACAAAGATTATGCCCCCAATAAAATTTTAATAGAAATGCCAGTATTAATTAATGTATCTCTATTTGTTATATGAAACAGTAATGTGCATAGATATCTCAAAACAAAAGAATAATCACATAACTCTTCCGAATATATCCGGTACCTTATGATTTGTCATTTTTCCTATGATTCCTAATTTCAATAAATGTCTTTTTATTTTTCTAGTTCCAAACGAGGAGCCTAAAAGTCCTGTTTTCAAAACATTCCCTCAGTCTGCCACTCTGCAGGAAGGAGAAAGTGTTAGTTTTAACTGTGAAACTGAGAAGGTACCACTTAAAGGTAAAGAGGTTTTACTTATTTTAAATGCATGAAACGTTTTTACTCTTACTATCTATATTTTTAACTGAAGCACCCATGTGCTTACGGCTAGCAATAATAATTGTATGAGTTTCAAGAGTAGCTTAATAGAAAATGAGAATAGTGTAGGAAGGGATGAAATTTGTTCTCACGGTAAACAATTGTTAGATATAAATTTTGGTGATATGGTATGATGGAAAATTACATTAATAAACTGTTAGAGAATAGTTAAATATGAAATGGTATACAGTATATACTCACTCACTAAATGGCATTAGGAGCTTGAAAGTTAATTAATTGCCAAACTTACAAAAGTATGCCACTTATCCCTATCTTTAGCTGGTTCTCTGCAGTTCACCTCATTATACCCCATCTTCTTCAGGTCCATTCTAATGTTATCCTCCCACCATATGCGCCTAGGTCTTCCCAATGGTCTCTTCTCATTGGGTTTGCTAGTTAAAACTTTGAACAAGGTTTTAGATTCTTACATTATTGATTTGTGTCCTATATAATCTACAAGACTTGATTATCCTAACAATGAGATGAGATGAGCAGATAACAGAAAGTGTTTAAGTGTGAGGAGAAGAACAGCAGAAATTAAAGGGGGAAGAATGGTGAAAGGATAGAGGAAGATGGAGGCATTTTACTAAAGTGATTCGAGCACAGGCTGGAAACAGTTGATGATGATTAAGGAATATCACTCATGGGAAAAGCATTTGGTAGGAATGTAGTAATACATCATCGAGGAACTGGAAGATATGGATGCCTAAACTATGTTGTTCACAATATAGTGCTGTAAAAGCTTGACATTATTGATAGAAACAATTCAATAGCGAAGTAGGAAAATGATTTTATTCTAAATTATGCATCATAAAGTAACCACAGGGGTTGAGAATACATACACTTTTGCGGTCAAATAAGGTATGCCAATGGAAAATGTATTAGAACCACCATTATTAGTTATGAATGATAGTAAACTAGTAGAAGAAAATAAGTAGTATCAAATAAAATGTTTGTTTTTTTTACACAAGAGTGTTTTCTATATATTGAAAGTATGGAGAATGTAGACTATGACCTTATACAACGAAAGCAAATTTAGGGGGTTTGAAAACAAGGTGCTTAGGAAGATATTTGGTCCAAAAAGGGTGTCGGATACTGAGGAGCGGAGGAGGAGGTTGTATAATGATTAGTTACATACCCTGTTCTAATTACAAGACATTGTTAGGATAATCAAGTATCTTAGATTAAAGTGGGCAGGAGGACATGAAAAGTGAATGGGAGATTTTAAAACCTTGTTAAAGATATTGACTGGACCTGATGGGAAGAGACCATTAGGATGACCTAGATGCAGATGGAAGGATAACATTAAAATGGACTGGAGGACTGAAATAAGGCAAACCGGATAAAAATAGCTCAAGATAGGGATGGTTAACGTAATCTTGTAAGTGTGGCAATGACCTGTCGAGTTCCTAGTGCCATATTGTAATTAAGTATATCAATGTTATGAATAAGGATAGGGAATAAATTCTTACTTAATGGTTAAAGAATAATGAATTTTTAAGATTCAAACACGTGGAGAAAATAAGTATATAAGCTGGACATATTGGGGGCCTAGTGATCCTGAGACTAAATCAATTATTTGATAGTTAATTAATATAATTTATGTTCGTTTGTTTTAGTTACTTGGTTGAAAGATGGAAAACCGGTCGATGAGACTAGTTCTAAGTATCAATTTGTTCAAGATGGCAAAAAGAAGTTTAAATTTGAGATTACAAACTGCAATTCACTGGATGTAGGCCAGTACACTGCTAAGGCTGTCGGTAAAAAGGGAGAAACAACAGCAGCCTTTTCACTCAATGTTTGCCCTGCAGGAGAGCTTTGAAGAGATGTAACTGTTTCACTTTAAGGTAATTTACCATCATTTGTATTTTATTTTATTAGTGATAAATATAACCATTTGCATTGTTAGTTAGGATTTATGATACCATACTTAATATTTTTTTTATCAGAGACACAGGATAATAGTAACATTATTTTTGGTGGGAAAATAATATATGCCTCTTTGCCATATTATTGCATGCAATTACTTTCACTGTTACACAAGTTGCTAAAGTGATTTGTTTTATGTATGCTTTTATTTTCACTTGCAAAATATTTTCAATCTATATGATTAATTAAAGATAATATATGTATGATAGGAAGCTGTCAATTTCCAAAATATTTCCATTAACGGATTTAAATTAATAGATTGTGTCTCGCAATTTGGCGAGACAATACTTGACCATTAACATAAGATTTGTAGAAACTACAAACTCTTAGATACTTCTAGACAACCAAATAAGTAAAAAAAAATAGCCTTTTTGAGAATACTTTATTGAAAAATATGAAAAGAAAAGTAAAAATTTATACAATATTTACGTCACAATTTTCAATGGGTTTTAGCTTTTCTTCCATTATTTTTAGTTTAGTTTGTTGATAGAATTTATATTTTAATGCAATAAAAATATTTCAACAACTAATAAAATCCATCAAATACAATCAAAAAGTGTATGTAAATCAACTGTCATAGGTAGATACTTTAATATAATTTAATTTATATTTGTAGAAAAACTTACTTTTAATCGGCTTATATTTTAATATATACTCTTTTGTGATTGTATGCACAAATAATCAGTGAAGCAATATTCATTTAAAATTAGTGAATAACAAAAAAAAAATTAACAATGACAAGAGAATATTTTAAAGTGAATGAAGAAAGACCAACTAGGAAAAGAGGAAAAAATGTGGGAAGAACCCATTGCACAAATGTAACAGTTTTTCTTTCTTCTAACCTCTACAGTATAAAATGCTGTACATACATTGAAACAAAAGCAAAGCTTTTATATCTAGGATTATTGCATTTATCAATCGAGAGGGGAAAATAGAGAAGAAAAATCATATTTCAAACACTAACCTACCCCATTCTGAATTTGAAAAAACTGTTAAAAGCTCTGTTGCAAACTTTTGTTGGAATGAAATAAATTTATATAGAAAAATATGTAAGAAATTTTATATAATTTTACTTTAACAACAGTTGTGAAAAAATTGACATTCTCATTAAAATCTAAGAATCTTGAACTGTATTGCACTTGAGAATCATTGATGGGGTGTTTGCAGTTAAAATCTCAGTCGTGGACACTGTAGGTGGTTTCCTACAGGTAATTTTAACTCTTGTTTTCCAAACCATTCTCCACACTAACAAGGGTATATTTCTTCTGGGTTCCCATATAATATACACTTTTTATAGCTAGTGATTGATTACACTTGAGTTGAAATATATATAAAAGAATTATTTTTTTTTCAGTTGAATATAACAAGTTACATAAAACTGTTTTTGTTTGTAGGTGCCAATGTGATTTCGAATGTATGTTGGATTGAAATTGTCTGATTTTCGCCACCCAACCAGAAGACTGTACTTGGAACAAATAACTTAGTGTCTCATCTCTTCCATGATACTATAGTGTGTTGTTCTTAAGTCTCAACATCATTTCTCTTTTGAATCTACAAAATAAGTCATTTAAGTATCATATCATTAATCATCATGAACTGAAAAGTGAATGGCAAGCAGAATCAGTGTGGAAAATTAAGTAGCATCAGCGTCTTCATGAAATTAAAATATTTTGCTATCTTTTATATTGTCATTAATTCTGCTGCTACTTACTTGTGTGAATCCAATCTCATTGAAGATACGAAAAAACGACATTAAATATTTTTCTTTATTTATAATGGGAAAAAAACGAATATTTTCAACATTCTTTTAAACAAATACTAAAAGAAATGTAAAACCCGAAAGACAGTACTATCTTTTTTACGTTTAAGTAAATCACACTTCATTTTATAATACTAAGTTAGGGCATTTAAGATTTTGCAGATTCCTATTTATATTAAAGCAAAATTTGAAATGAAATGTGTGAATTATATTTAAAGAGAATTTCCATATAGTGCCTGTGTATCTGCATTGTTGTTCTCAAAATTATAGCTGTGGTGAATGTAGACTAATAAATTTGTAAAATATTTAATATTTTACTCTATATTTTGTTGCTAATTCTGTTTATAATGAAGGATTTGGTGACTGTAACTTCAAGTGCACAATTGAAAGCATGTAAAAAGAAACAATAGAACCAACACCTTAAAAATATTTAATGCAGCAAATCAAGGAATTTAAAGTAGATAAATAAACTGAATTTTATTCTACAAAATTGTATTTTACAAGGCGGACACATGACACCATAATGGCACTTCTTTGCATTCATAATCGCTAATCCACAAACTTTTAAACTACTTTGAAATGTATCATTTCTTAATGAAAATTAAAGTACATATAGTTATTTTGTTTATCTTTACTGCCATTTCCATTGATTTATTCATGTTTTGGTTACTATTTAACAAGAATTTTCATCTTTGTTGAAATTATACTAGAAGAATAGACGTGTATCCATGGTCAACCAGTAAGAATTGGTCAGTTAAACATTTATCTTTTCAAACATTATTACAATATGTAAATTTAACATGTGTAAACAGTTGCCAAATTATTTCAATTTCACATGTTTAGTCTTTAAATACTTTCCTAAAATTTCATTTTTTTTATAAATCCTTTATTTTGAGCATAGAATAATTTTTACTATAGAATTCTTTTCTAAATAATTTTTCGATGGATATTAATAAAAGATATTTAGGTTTAATAAAGCTTTTATTCAATACGACATTATAGATATTGAACTGCATACCAATACAGCCATGTTTCCTCATCAATTTGAAAAGTTGACATGTTATTGTAATTCTCATTTGTAATATGGTTAGTGATTGAGAAGATAAATTGTAGTCCAAATTAGCATTTTAATAATTCAGAAAAATAATACCCCAATACTCTAAAAGGACCTAATCTTATTAAATTGACCCTTTGAAAAATGTTCTTTATATTTAAATTTTAATCCATTTAAAAATAACATCACTCACATGCAGTGCTTAGTGTGTAGCAAAATATAAATATCCAATATTTAAGCTAGAATGCAATAAAGGGCTGAAATAATCAAATAAACCATTAAATAAACGAATTAAAATAGATCATATCGCAAGTTTAATCAACACAAAAGACTTAACTATAAATATATACTACTGTGAGTCTGACAAATTCTTTCAAACATGTCCTTGAATTAAATCATCTTCCACAATGACAAAATGTTGATATCATAATGGTATTCTCAATTAGACTTACAGTATTATTATTCTTGATAGCTTCTGCATTATGTCCTTAAACAGCATCAATTTTTCCTCTTAGCACTGCATCTCATTACGCATTTGGGTTATATGCTTATTATGGTGTAGGAGGTTTGGTCAGCTTTATAACCAGTAATGCTAAGTCTGAATTAAATCAAAATTATTGACCTGGAAAAATTTTGCCATCATTAAGATAGTCCTGAAAGGCTTAAGGTGACTGCTTGAAATTTTGAGCATAATTTTCCGATTTATTCAGAATATGTTAAGTCAGAATTGACAAAATGACTAACTGACAAATTTGTAATGTAAAAAATGTTCACACTGAAACACTGCACTTACAATGCCGCTTATTAATTTCATAATAATTAACTAGGCTTCTTTAAACCCATCCTGCACTATTTACTCTGATGTCTTTACTTTCATAAAGTGATATGTTTTTAAATTTTGCTTAATGTTTACATGATCCCTTGCTTATCTGCGGTAAAAACCTTGTTTTTGTACCCTATTACCCTCATCAGTGGTGTAGTTAGCTAACACACTAGTTTCACGTTGAGCTAAACTGCCGAGGATGGGGATATCAAGGTTTGAATCTCACTCAGGTGTACTAGGGGTAGTTTTTCCTAAATGGTTTTTCACTCTCCTTCCACACAAATGCGGGTTCACTTCATCTGTTTTCAACCTTCCCAATTCCTAAGCCATTAGCATAATTAGTACTTGGGCGTACAACCCAACAGGTAGTAAGACTCGATGCTAAACATATATATATATATACACGCGTATATATATGTATGTATACCTTGCCACCATACACACCTGACTTTTTATTTTTGGTTGATACCCAGAACAGATTGTAAACATAAGTTTATCTTTATCTAAGCTCAAGTGGTAGTGGAATTAGTTCCTCTAATGTGTAGAATATATAATCTAAATCCAATACAAATTCAGTTTTATGTTAATTTTTCAATGACCCTTGGTACATACGTTGTTCACTAACTCCCCTACTATACAGGATATTTGATATGGAAAAACGCCAGATCTGTGATTTCAAGATCTGTCCAATATCAGTTCTGGCCTGATCTTTAATTTTCTTTCAAGTGAACTTAATATGAATTAATCTAATTTTTTTGTAAAAAATTACTTTTTTAATACAGGTAATGTTTCAATATTACAAATAACAAGATAAAATTTCATTATAGATGAGGCGTTACTTTTAAATGTTCAAAACTCATTAATCTACTGCATTACAAAGTAATTATTTTTTCCATAGGTAGATCATGTCTAAGTTTTCTTATATCACATCTAGGCTGTATCCAAATTATCTATGTATGCATCGTGCCTTTGATATGTACCCTTTCTAGTTTCATCGAAAAGGAAGTGGAGAAATACAAAACTGTCATGGAGGATACTGATGCACCCCTCTAAACCCCTTGAGTCCCAAGGATGAAAGCAAAACATTGTTGACACTTCTTTATGGTAGTGTGATGTTTGACTGGCACTTGTTTTATTAATCTCTTTTCTTCTGCAAGAGCTCATAGCTTCAGGTTACTCATCATTTTAAAATTAATGGTAAGGGCTGCTAAAGCAGACATGTTTTATGATACTAAGAAGTTGACTATTTCTAAAACTTGATTGATCAATCTACACCTACTATTTATCATTTCCAAAAGTAGCAAATAGTAAATAATCTAAACAGAATAATCTAAAATTATGTTTTTTTATGATAAAGAAATAATGTATCTTTGTTTGAACATTAGATTTTTCTGTAGATCAGTAAATTGTAGCCATTAGTATTGAATTTTTGCTTTGAGAATGAGAATCGCTGCATATCATTGTAATGCATTTAAACATCACATATGCATTCAATGTTAACCAAGGACTAAACTTAAAGTTCAACATAGCTTCAAATAAGATATATTGTTAACAATTTGAACAAAGCGAGCTTTGCTAAGATGCCTGCAAAAAAAGAAAGCTAGTTTTGAAAAAATTACCAAGCTGAAATAATAGCCAACATTGTAATGCTAAATCTAATTTAACCTTCAGGAATTGGTACTAAAAAAATAACATGAGGACTAGTGTCAATAAATTTTTGCAACGTCCTATAATGTTCTAAGTAATAATCAGAAACACAAACTTTAATACATAATATTATTATTGAAGCAATATTAATAAATAAATATTTGAATGATATTGAATTTTTGTAAATTTTATTAAAAAAGAAAGAAATTACAATAATGTTAAACTGTTACAAAAACATAGCTTATCATTAAAAAAAAAATTATTACATGGTAATTGATTAATACAAAACTATTTGACCTAAAACTTTGTAACCTAATCTTCAAAATACCTAAAAATTATTGAATATAAGTTTCAACTAACACATATTTTAGACAGAAAAAATCATTACAAACAAGATTATTTCAAAAAGTTACTCATATTTTTGTTGAAAAAAGATTTTTTTCCCTTGAGTTCCTTCCTCAACTCGTTTTTTTTTAATGTATATTAGCAATCGCACATGAATAACAACTACAGCAAACTAAATATGCGTTATAGAACTTTCAGACAGTTGATAGAACATGCAAAATCGATGCAATGTAAACATATGGCAGCAATGCTTATTCACAACATTCCTGCATGTTGCCAGTTAAAACTCCCGTATCTCAAAAAATTAACACATTTTTTTGAATGTAATACATAATACTATGCAACAGGAACTAATTGAAGAATACTTGAAGGGGATCCAACCTAATTACCTTTAATTGTCAAAAATATTTTTAAAAAAAAGCTGTTGTGAAATTCAACATCGCCAGTCACAGAAGGTTAACAGGAAGAAGAGTGACTAATTAAAACATATTAACTTATAGCCAACTAAGTTTTAAAATTTCCAAGCAGAGCTAATTTTGGCGCCATGCTCTTAATTACTCTCAACATCAATAGGCCTATTCAAAATAAGCGTATATCATCAACGAGTAGTAAAACATGGTGCTAAAGAATAAAATGTATAGTATTCAAAATTAAAATTTTGTTGAGTAATTTTTTCCTATTATTATTATTATTAGCACCACGTCTTACTACCCGTTCGGGTTATACGCACTTACGCTAATGTGTAATGGTAGGGTGATTGT
>CABEEJ010011131.1:0-11929 GCA_901482245.1 Timema douglasi | reverse complement strand
ACTAGTCTAACAGGCTCGACTGACGTGTCCAGGTGTCAATAATACAATACTAGTCTAACAGGCTCGACTGACGTGTCCAGGTGTCATTCTTCCATTATATTTCAGCCAATCTTTGAGTTAGAGATTTAACTAGCCTAAATAAAATGTATTTGATTTAAAGTTGATGTGTCATGGGGTTATTTGGAGATAAAAGAACCGGTGCTGTATACAATTCCTTTAAAAATACGTAAGAGTTAAACAAATTGCTCTCTAATATCAAACTAATGACTTTTTTATTCTAGTCTTTTTCTCAATTTATTTTAAATTTCTATATGATGCTTGTTTACCAAATTCTAATATTTAATCTAATAAACAAGTTTTTTGTTGGTTAACTCGTTACCGTTCGTATATTTATGGACATACTAAGTCCTAACTGTAAAAAAAAAGCCAATATAAACGAATATAGGCCTATATATTGAAGGCTATAACGTCAGCCAATCCCCCATTCACTCTGAATTGCTTGTTATTCATATTTCAGGAGATAAGTTTATTCCTAGGTCTGGAATATAACTATGGCCATTTTGCCATAATCATTTTCAATATAACCAAACCACTTTCACAAAATTACACAAAAATCGATGTGTCATGGTTCTTAAATTTAACCATATCCTCCCTCAGAAAGGTATTCTTTTTCTATAATTTTCCAGCTATGTCTTTCCTTGACCGATTACAGCATGACCTTATCCTATAAGCAGCACTATAGTGTGCCTCTTCAATTATCTACATACGAGGTTTAAATATTTACCAATTTAAAATTATATGTATCAAGTAGGAAACAAACAAATGTGCTTACAGTAGAAACAAACTTTTGAGTTTTTCCTGCCAAATAAGTCGTGGGGTTCGTCTAACACAATTGTGTCCAGCCTATTTTGAATGAGAGCTATATTTATAAAATGTCGAGTTTACATGAGTACATATTTAAATAGGTATACTTACCATAAGTAAAAATATACATGCGTGTAATAAAATGCTGAAACATGACATAATATATTTAACCTGATAATAATGGGTAATATTTGTATAACTATTAATAAATCTGTTTTTATAACTCACTGGAAAAATATATGTGAATGTTTATAACTAACATAAAATCATATCTTGATTATAAATTGGATCTGCGAAAAATTTAATAGCATTCGTAGGATAAAATGATTCAGACTGTTATTAACTTAAACAGAAAATGTTTGTTATTTCAATTCCCTTTACTTAAAGTACTGACCAACAGGCCAGAACAAACTATATTAGTAAATAGATAGACACACTGACGTACAGTTATCAAAATAATTAAACAAGGAAACTATTGATATACAATTCAAATAAGAAATAAATGGTATGTGCACTGCACATACGATCTCTCTAATCTTAAAAAATGAAGATGTTTACTAAGAACTAATAAAATTTGTGAAACTAAATAATATACACTGTTACAGAAACATTGATAAAAGAGGAGCCTCTCTGTCCACCAAATAATATAACAATGAATTTCATATTCACCCGTTTCAGTGGCTGCATGATCTAGGGTGCTTATCTCGCAGTAGACTACACCACTGAAGATGGGTAGATCTTGGTTCGATCCCGGTCAGATGTACTGAGGGTGGTTCCCCTAAATGGTTTTCTGCTCTACCTCCATGCAAATGCGAGTAAACTTCCTATAAACTCAAACTTCTTAACCCTAACATATTCATGTAATTAGTACTTAGGTGTATAACCCGAACGGGTAGTAAGACGCGGTGCTAATAAAAAAAAGACGTGGGGTTAAAAAAAAAATATTTCTTATTGAAGTTCTCCTCCCCTTTGATACCCATTTTGAAATTTCCCATTTCTAAATTTTTCTGGTTGTATGGGGCGATCCTTAGACCTTTCTGTCAAACTTCAACTTTCCAATTCATTTTTCAATTATATATATGTTTTACAAACACAATGTTTCGACCCTCATTTTATCTCCTTGGGGCGATTTCCCTTAACTCCGTGTCAGATGCCTGCGACCTGAAAGGAACCTCCCTGCCAAATTTCAAGATTCCAAGTCCAGGGGTTTGGGTGATACGGCGATGTGTCAGTGAGTCGGGGCTTTTATCTTATAATTATATAGACTATATAAGAGGTGGGGAGAGGCAGAAGGGCGTACGACTTACTCACTTGGGTTTATGACATTATTCCTTCCTGTGGTTGGCAATTCATATGTAGATTTTGGATCCATCATCTTGGATTTTTCGAGTTTATAATGCCTTAATAGATATGGATTACTCCTTAAAGTCCATATAAAATATCAGCTCTCTAAGACTCAATTTTTAAGTCTCGTCCAACATTTTGGATCCGCCATCTTGATTTTTTCAAGATTCAGCTTTTTTTTTTCTTTTCATAAACATAACATTCTAAACAGCGTTTACACCAAATTTCAACTATCTAGGATTCTAGGATTCTAGGATTCTGGGATTCTAGGGAATCATGAAGTGGAATAAAGAGCTCTGGAAGGGGACAGCTACAGCATGAATTTTATAATTGTATATTAGTTTTTGATATCTTTACTATCATTCTGCATTTTATAACATACTTTAATACATTTGTAAAAAATTAATATAATAATATGATATATTATAGTTGCAAAAAACAATTACACGTTTAACACATTTATAATATTTACAAAAACCATTATACAAACACATCTCAGGGATTTCAGTCTTATAAAAATACACAATCCAAATGAGTAATATTTTAATAAAATTCAATAAAACAAATTTAGAAATAAGTGAAAAAGTTAAAAGAACATTTATGCCTTCTCATTTTTACTAAAACGCATAAAAATAATATCTTGTATTGCTATTAAAATAATCAATACATAATAAAAACGAATCTATATGCGAAATTAAAAGAAATATTCCATATAAATAGGCATATAAATGTATGTAAGAAATTAGGTTTAACATTTTAATATCCCTCTCATCAAAATAACTCCCAGCTGTGGTTCTCGAAGATTGAGTCGTAGGGTTGAGGCACTTAAATGTGTGAACTATTATTGCTTTGAAGCGTCTATTGTGGTAAACTACCAAGCCATATTCACATTGTTACAAGCTGAAAATATTTACCAGCCACATGCCAACTATAAACATTTCAATATTTATTATGACCCTCTTTGGTGACTGCATGGTCTAAGGCGTTAATCTCACAGTAGACTAGACTGCCGAGGTTGGGGAGATTGAGGTTTTAATCTCAGGTTGTAATGGAGGTTTAAAAAAAATATAGTTTTCACTTTCCCTCCATGCAAATGTGGGTACACTTCCTCTAAAATAATTCCTTCCTTATCCCTAAAAACACTGACGCAATTAGTACATAAGCGTATAACTTTAACAAATTCTAACAAAAAAAAATCATTATTATTATTATTATGATTACAGTAAGGCTTTATGCATTTAAAATTAAAAATAAAAAACCTAAGAAAATCTGGGTTTAAAAATTGGCTTGGTTTAAATTTAAACATTGAAAAATTGTGTAATTATGTTTGGAATTTTTCCCAGATAATTATTAGTAACCGTTTCAGCTGTGCCCATATCGCTGTGCCCATATCACTGTTAGGACTGGAATGAGAAAAACAAAGTTTAGAATAAATATACCCGCATTTTTGTAAAGGTGGGGTGCGAAACCAATCAGAAATAACACCCTCAGTATATCCGTTTGGGATTTGACCAACATTATGACCAAATATGACATGAATATAACGTGCTCATATATGTGAGTAATGTTGTTATGAAGGATAAATACATTACAGTATTTGATTTAAAATATGAGAATTATTATTTGATAAAAACGCAAGAAACAGGATCATTCCACTAAATTCTGTTAAATTCTGATAGTGGACAAATGTACACAATAAAAACAAATTAAGTTTGTATATCGTTAGTGGCGTACATGATTATGTGTTTTATTTTTGTATTTTAAAATCCCTTACTGTCTCTTTGTTTTTAAAAAATCCTTAAAATTAATAAAGTTAATCAATTGAAATACTTAGATAAAAACTTCATATGTATTTAATTAAATCAACCACATATATCATTTGTTGTCACATTTCTCTTATAAAATATTGAACCTCAGTATGTACCCACATTGAAGCATTTTCATCATACATTCTATATTGAAACAACTAATTAATTAACAGTCTCAAATGGACGGAGTCTTTTACGTGACTAAAAAGGATGCAATGTGTGTGTTTGTGGGTAGCAGCACTGAGAGATCACATTTGATTTTGTAAATGTGGCATAATCATATATAATGCTTCTTAAATTACTTACACTGATACAAAACAACATACATATCCAAATAAGTCGGTCATTTCGGCAGGGGCGTCATACTGGGGGAGGGCGGGGTCGGGTGTCCCCCCCTCCAATGTTGATTAAAAACTTGAAAGCTGGGAATTTTGTGAGATTTGAGATCTGTAGTTGGGAAATTCACGGCTTATTCTGTACCCCATTACCGTCTATTATGAAAGTCCTTAACCACAGACTTGCACAGACAAATTTAAAATTTCCCAACTGTAAATCCCTATTCTACAAAAAATCTCAACTTCAAAAATCGTCAAACATTTAAAGGAGATTTCTACTGTAGTAGAATTTAGAAAGCTTAGTTAATCAGGTATCACCGTTGTCAGAAGGCAGAGACAACGGCCAGTGAGTGTATACCTAATTAGGTATGGAATCGAATCATAAAGGAATATGAGCTGCCCAGTAACATAATTTCCCTTAGCCAGCAGTGCTTGAAGTGGCAGCATTGTCAGCCAATGTTATGTTTATGGTTTAGTGTTTTTAGCTGTGACTTTCGTGGCTGCTAGACTGTCACGGGTTTGTTATTCAAACAATCCTATGTTGTACAGCCAATGCCTAAATTAGGCCTTATTAAAAGTTTGAAGGCATATATGCAGGGAATGTTACGAAACATTTTATTGTTTTCTTATTGGAAGCTCTGACTGATGAAATGAGGACATTGAGGTTAGTGTTAATGTTTGACTTCTGAAAGACACGCTAATTTTTTTTAGCAAGTATTAATACTAGTTTGAATTTAACTGATGTATCTTATTTCAGTGTTTATTAAAATAGGCTTTCATGAAAGCAATTTAGGCTCAAAGAAACAATGAGGGAAGAGGTGTAATAGGGCTGTGTTACATTGTTACAATTCTTGTAATTTTCATTTGATTAAGTAGACTATATTAAATAAAAATAAGTTTTTTTTCACCTTTTACCATATTCAAATTTGGGATACATTTTTGAATTCGTTATTTGGTGTTTGATTTGCATGAAATTCCGTATTCACATGTTGTTTAGAGTTCTGATTTTGAATTTGCCATAAGTTATTTAATAAAATACCAGGGAAAGCCCCTTCACCCTCACGCGCTAAATTACAATATGTTTTGAATAGTTTATTGACGTACCAGTATTAACATTGTAGGGCACCTTCCATGAGGCTATGAAGCAGGACATTGGTAAACAGGTACCAAAATACTGTAGAAATATCCATAAATTATATATTTTATTGCTTTATTTCACAATTGAATATGTTCTTAAATAAACATGGCCAAATTGCTAATTTTTTTATAAAGTGAAGAGCGAGTTAAATAATAAATAAACTTTCTAGTCAAATATTGCTTCCAAGTGTGTTATAATAAAGAACCGGTTTCCAACCTGGGGCTCGCAGCGTGTTTTGGGTGGGGTCGCACTATAGAGGTTTTAGCTTTATATTTACTTTTTCAAGGATTTTAATGATTACAGGAAGATGCGTAATTCTAATAGCAACGTAAGTTGTTAAAGTGCTAAAAACGACCTAGTTACTGCTTAGGCTCCTTCTGGCTATTCCATTCTGATAGCTTCTTGCTGACTTGTTTATTGTGGCAGCCTTGTAATGCTGCTAGCATAATATAAAATTGTCCCCCAACCATGGGCTTGTTGATTCTATTTTACTACATATTAGTCACATATAATCATTACTATTAGCAATTTATAATAATTAAAACAAGTATTAGTGGACATGCGGGTTTAATGTCACGCTCTTTTGCTTTGGTTTGTTGGTGAAGGTGAAGTAAAGATTTTAATTCTGGCCAGGGGTAGTTTATCATAATATCCCTCCAAACAAATAAGCGTACATTTTCTCTAAATTTTACCTATCCCACTGGTGTAGCTAACTGTAGATAGTCCAGGCTGGTTGTAAGTTGTGGTCATAAGCTACAAAATGTTGGAAACCAAAATACATGATTTGAACGATATATGCAAATGTAAATAAATATATTTAAGCTCAATTGGATACTTAGCTCATATTCAGGTGAACTGAAATAAATAATAATTCAAGTTATTTGCTTGTGCACTGAAAAAGACTTGGAGCCTTAAAAATCCAGCGTGAACAAATAAATACATTTAAAAATACAGTTGCCTAAAAGCTCGGTTCAAGGCTTGATTTTCAAACCCAAATTTAAAAAAAAATCCGGGAGCTTCCTGCCCCTCAACCCCTACCCCATTCACAAAACAAGGCCCTTGTACTCTCCTTTGCCACTTGAGAATTTTTCTAATTTTGAAGTGCTTGGAGTTGGGGAAAACACTGGTTCCCCCCCCCCCTATATATTTCGTGCAACGCCCCTGAATTTCGGGACACTACAAATTATAGGCCTACATAATAAAAGATTCAAATGTTCTAACATTGGTTTCCTTTCACAGCAAATTCCAAACAATATTTTATCCAAGCATTCCCCAATATAAGTTTATTTATCTGACTTTTTAGCAGTTACACAGAACTGTTTTCAAGAATAGAGTATGGCTGAAAAAGACATCACATCTCAAGGAGACCTTTGACACCAATAATAAATGTCGAGTAACTTAAAATAAATAGGCTTAATACATCGCGAACCATGCGTCGCATCGCGGTGCGGTTTTTTGTAATCAACCATTCGCCCATATTTTAAAACGAGAACATTATTTACTGGTCCCCAACTTCACTGTTGTCAAATTGATAATGCAGATACCTCACTTTGATGTGTATTTTGGCTAAAGCATAATCTTTTATGAAAAATTGGTTACTCGGCCCTAGGATGGGATCTTAGTCAAATTAACTCCCATGAATGAACACTTGACTTATTGGGAAAATGAAATTCTGATTACTTCTTCGAGTTTCTAAAGGCTGGAATTTTCTTGAATTTAAACTTGACAAATCATTTTACATTCATGGCCATACAACATAGTACTTACTATCCAAATAACTAATAACTTTAAATAATTTAAAATTTTATTATTGGGCAATAATGGGTACTGTAGCAATTTGGAGCTACCGCAATAAGTTATTAACTGCAATATGGAAAGGAACCAATCAGGTATGTTGTGTCAGGTAAAAGTTTTAATTCACAAGGGATCAGGACAACTTGTTTCACTTATTCAACCTCAGATTCACTTTAACCCCCTATTTACGAATCACTTCCTTGATTGTCGAAACCATTCCCCTAGTGGTGGGGGTGGCTATTGTCTCCATTAGTCTGCGCCCCGATGGCTCTGCGCAAGCGCAAGTCATTGTCTCAGAGAAGAGCATTTCGTTGCTATCACCGAAGACGCACTTTCTTCATCATGTTGAGAACTTGCATGTTGGGAAAGGGGCAGGAGGGGTAGAAATTGTGACAGCCTGCCCCGTCAACCCCCGCGATCAGCTGACCCATATGGGCCGCGAAGTGATATTTGGAGGTTACCTCTGCCGTTACGCTGATACTGGTGTCTCTGCAAGCAAAACAAGAACACACTGTAAGCTTGCAGGCTGCGGCTTTCGGCTATCAAAACAACAGTGAACTGATGACACTGCTAGTGGTGACATAATGTTCTTAGTATGGGCGTGATGTTCTATAAGTGTCGGCATAGAGGGTTGGTTACCTGGACAATATATTGATATTTAGAGTGTAATGTTCCGGTAATATGAGCATAGTGTCTTGATAATATGGAGTATATGAGCAATACATCAAATACAAGTGGAATGAGATACAGTAAGGTTCTTAGAGGCAGTGCTGTATCCACGATAGACAATTTCTAAGAATTAATATTATCACCGTCTTACTATTTGTACTGACTACTCACGTATATTGTAGGGCTTAGGACGATAGCAATTTAGAGAAGGTATACCAGCATCTGCGTGGAGAGAGGTTAGAAAAATTATTTGGAAAGACCACCCTACCTAACCACAAATATTTATATTTAATGTCCTCACTGGTAAATTATCCTTAGAGCTTCTATGGTCACAACTTTGATAACAATATTATAAGAACGATTAAAATAAAATTGTGTTTAGATTTATGTGAAATAGGCTGCTACATAATTTGTACTTTAATCTTTCTTAGACTAATTATATTGTAGCATTAGCCATAAGCCAACCATAGCCAAGTCAATAACAACAGAGTTTCCCTATTGTACTGACATCGTCTGCTGTTGGCTCAACTACACACTCGATTGGCCCATCGAAACTCACACACCTGAACAAGACGACTGACCACGAAATACTAAAACGGCGCCAATTCAACACTCAGAGACAAGATCCCTGGACCAAAGATCTTCGATAGGAAAGAAGATACTCTTCTCCATGGCCCAGTTTTGTTTCTACTCCAGTCTAGAAGCGTGTAGAATCCCCCCTCCTTGTTTATGTTCTTTGGTTTACCTCCCCTCGTCATCCCATCATTCCGCGTTTTGTGGACTGTGTTGTAATCGTATAAAAGAGTGATCATGTGAGTGAAGTGTCACTCTTGGACTAGCTTTGATAATCGCTTGAGCAAGCGAAGACTACAAAGATCTAGTATTATCGCTAATAATAATACCCTTTTTGGACTTAAGGTTTATCTCAATTATATTGAGCTTTAATGTTATGGGATCCTGGTTAGAGAGTAGTGCTATTAATGTTTCACCTCCAATGTTCGCATATGAACTTAATTTATTGGGCGCCATCAGCGCTAGTAAGAGGCCAGCAATAGCCGCCATAATAACTTCGTTTACATTTAGGTCTAAGTATATTTTCACTTTTGACGGGCCGGAGAAATGGAAGGATACTGACATAAATAATTATTTTTTTTGTAAAGAACTTGAGTATTTTGCAGAGATTAAATTTATGAGTTTCATATTGTTCTTTTCTGCCTAACTGATAATTCTGTTAACGTAATTAGTGATGGTGATCACTTATACATTTAAGGCGCTCTTCAAATGAGGTCATGGTATTGAGATTAAAAAATATTGTATAACTTTTTCCTTTCTTGGGATTTTTCATATTAATTAATTGTTGTTCATATCTTTTGAATATCTAATAAACAACCCATGTCGTAAAATTTCTCTACTTACTCTTTTTACTTACTCATCCTTAAGTATAACGCTAGTTAAATTGTTGTCTGGTAATCGGATTAGGGGTATAGTTATATATTGTTGAGGTTGACCGTGGGGACGGGTTCCGCAATATTGTTCCTAATTGCGTGTGCTGGGTATTGTTTTGTTTTTGCCCAGATTTTTTTGATATTCATCACTCACTCAGCACACTCTTTCTTTTTGTTGACTTAGTATTGTTATTATTTTTATTTAACCCTATTAGTTAGGTGTTAGGGTTAGAAATAGGGTTCAAGATATTATCTTTCCTTACTAAAACAATTATTTTTAAAGGTTAGTCATATTTAGAGGCATAATTCTTGCAACATCACGTATCATTAAGACTTGTAAATTAAATATGAACATTCTATACTTTTGTCCAGTTCGTTTGACAAATAGTCCATACACACATATCAAGGAGCTGAACGCATCGATGCGATGCGAACAAGGCAAAGTGCACGGAGGTGATCACAGAAGAGGATACATATCGTATGCCTCTACGAGCTCTACCTGTTTATATGTTGGACACGTCGCGCGTTACCAAATATGCTACCTGTTTGTAAATACACGTGTTGTTCTTTCTCAAGAACGAGCTTACGTGAGATAAAACAAGGAATGTGAACTTTAATAATATGACGAAACGAAATACTAGTAAGATGGATAAAATAGCGACGCTATTATTTGTTAATTACAGTTAAAGCCGCATCTAAATATCATATTCTTTAATTTGAAAAATGAAACCGGGACATGGGAATCGAAACCGGGACCTTTGGTTTGGTACGTCAAAGCGCTAACCACTGAGCTATCCAGGTGTTATCTTTTGCATTAAAATAATTTGTTATTTATATGAAGCTATAACTGTAGTTATGAGAATGTAATATCTTGTATATTTAATCCATCATGGTATGTGCATTCGTACAGTTGTTATTGTGCTATCGGCAGCATAAAGCCCCTCCAGAGTCTAGGGTGGATGCGTTATCTGATAGCTCGTGATCTTAATAAAATTACACATTAGTAGCCGATGATTTCCGCACGTCCATCACAGACTCTGCCTTTAAATATGAGTGAAGAATGACCCTGGGAACGGAACGATTCCTGGATAGCTCAGTGGTAAGAGCATTGGCGTGCTAATCCAAGGGTCCCTGTATCTAGGGGTCAATTTTAAATTTAAGGGATATTAAAATACTATTAAATCAATTTTGGAGTTTTTTCTGGATCTTACTACCTATTCGAGTTAAACGCACACACCCTTCCTCCATCCTATAAGGTAGAGAGCTTACTTGCAGTATTCCACCATGGTATGGCTCATGGTAGTGAGCTAGTGTCATCCGTCAAGGTTATACAGTGACCTTACAGGCTAAGTGGAGTAAACAATCTACGCTATTGTGATAGGGATGGGAGAAGGTTGAATTTAGAGGATGTGTACTCGCATTTGTTGAGTGATAGTGTAATAACATTAAGGGAAAACCTCCCTCAGAACACCCGGCCTGGTTTCTATAACTTCGATCTCCCCGTCATCTGCAGTTGAGTATATTGCGAAAATGACACCTTAGACCTCACGGCCACGGAAGTGGGTAGGTTTGGAGCTAGCTACACCTTTTAATGTGGAGTGGGACGGAGGGGGAGGTGAGGTATGTACTTTTGCTTATTTTATAACTGAATGTATATAAAATGTTATTTTAAAAATACCTTTAGTTTATTTTTATTCACATAGTATTATCATCAGTTAATGAAGATTTGTCAAGGGTATTATATAATCTGACCAGTAATATATATCAATTTAAAGAGGTCCTGTTCAAATTACGCAATTCCCATGACAAGTAATCAAGAACTGTTTAGATTGCTATGTCTAGAAGATAAACTAAATATATCTTCTGAAGAAAGATTTTTTTACTTGTACATTGACATTCTTGTAGAGAAAACTGCACAAATTGTGAACTTAGGTCGCGTTGTGTTCCTCCAGCCCACGGGGTTGAATTGAAACAAGGTCCACCTTTACTATGGTTGGCCTCATTAACCAAGTAATTAGCGTGAGTAATCTTTGAGACAATGGTGCAAACACATTTAATCCACGTTACGAGTTACACTAATGTATTAGGGATGAGGAAAAGGAGAGGTACTCTCATTTGTTTGGAGGGAAAGTGGGAAAACATTTTTGAAAGAGCACCCCTAGAATACTTGGCTAGAAATAAAACCCTTATCTCCTCGTACCATGCAGATTGGATTAAATAAACATGACGTTTAGTCAGCGGGCCCATTGATAGGTTTTAGGGAAACTGTGACGTTCTCATATCGTGAGATGCTTTTTGAAAAATGTAGATCTAAAATGGACGAGGAGTATCTCACAGTGATGAACCCGTGGACCATACCCCATTAGCTTAAATATTCGGATAGCCTCTCAATGTGCTGTGAGAATAGTTAAAAAGAAGTGAATAAAGAATTTAAGAGGTGGTGTTAACTGAGGCGTACAGACAAATGAAAGCACTCACCTTACTAAGAATTGTAATAGATGGTCTTGACTGAGGCGTACAGACAAATGGAAG
>CABEEJ010011130.1:0-11935 GCA_901482245.1 Timema douglasi | reverse complement strand
TACTACTACTAAAGGGGAGGAACAAACGTTGATAGCCATATATGTAGATGACATTATAGTGGCATCGAGAAATCAGCAACAGCTGAGTGAATTAAAGCAACTAACTAAATCCTTTGATATGCGAGACCTTGGAGAACTACATTATTGTTTAGGATTCGAGTTTTACCACAAGAATGGTATGATTTCAGCATCGCAAACTCGATACATTTAAGAACTTCTCAAATAATACAGCATGAGTGAGTGTAAACCTGTTGCAACTCCAATGGTACCTGGCATGAAGTTACAGAAGAATTCTGGAATACCGAAAAATATCCCTATCAAAACTTGATTGGTTCACTTATATATCTGTCTGTGGCTACTAGGCCAGACATAACACACACAGTCAGCTTCTTAAGTCAATACAACACCTATTTTGTGAAAGAGCATTGGCTGGCTGCCAAAAGAGTCTTGCGCTACTTAAATGGAACCAAAAATCTCGCACTGGTTTTAAAGAAAACTAACAAACCACTTATTGGGATGGCAGATGCTGATTGGGCAACTGGAGAAGCTAGAAGATCATATTCAGGATACTGTTTCCAGGTTGCAGCGACTTCCATCAGCTGGGAATCAAGAAAACAGAGAACTGTGGCTCTGTCTACAGCGGAAGCAGAATATATGTCATTGATAGAGGCAGCAAAAGAAGCAATACACTTAAAACAGTCACTACATGACATGGGTGTGCCTCACCAGTCAATCGAAATACTTAATGACAATTTGTCTGCACAACATTTGACTAAGAATAACATCGTAAGCTCAAAGTCCAAACATATCAGGATTAGAGAACACTTCATTAGAGAAAAGGTACAAGCCGGAGACATCATCAACTACAAGCCAACAGAGACTTTGGAAGCTGATGTGCTCACCAAGGCATTGGCTTCTCCCAGACATAGTCAACTAGTATGCGCTCTTGGGCTTGGACAATGACTTTGACGAGTGAGGGGGAGTGTTGAAATAAGACAAAACAATGAACAATTAATCACTCGCCAAATACTTGTGTGCACTTTATTGTGATATATTAATCCTAGATACTGTCATGATTGTTTTTTATTCTTCTATGATGTTGTTTACTCTTCTTGCTACTGTTGCTATGCTTAAATAATATGTATCAATAAACTAACAAATTAATTCTTGCGATATAATTATTATTATATAACTTATAATATAAGCCTCCACCCATGATACACACGGGGTAAGTTATTATGTCTCAAAAATCTGTAGACACCTATTTTCAGTTCGGAGTGCAGCAGAGCGTGGTGTCAGTGTATTTATGTAGTGCCAACAAGTTGTGTTTCGACGCAACAATCAAGTTGTGTTTTGATGTAACAATCAAATTGTGTTTCGACGCAACAATCAAATTGTGTTTCGACGCAACAATCAAGTTGTGTTTCGACGCAACAATCAAGTTGTGTTTCGATGTAACAATCAAGTTGTGTTTCGACGCAACAATCAAGTTGTGTTTCGACGCAACAATCAAGCTGTAGCAACAGGTGAGTGGACAATGGATGCGTACATAAAGAATATGTGCATCGAGTCCCGTGAGAACCAGCAGAGGTCAACATTTCAACGGCAACAGAAACTGTGCAGCTCTTGCACGAGTGACTCGGGCATCAAGACAAGCGACATTTATGGAAGGTACTAGAACAGAAGAACATGAAAATAAGGGTCGCAAAAACCAGAGAGTTCTGTGACGGATGTGCTTTGGGCAAAGCACATTGGAAGCCCTTCAAGTCGTGATCGGATCTACCACAAGATGTTGGGAGCAGATCAATGCTGATGTCAATGGACCGATGTTGGTGGAAAGTTTTCTGGGTGCAAGATACTATGTGTGTTTATTTTTCTCAAGCTTAAGAGTAAGTTGCCAAGTGTCTGCACTCTTTTCTAAATGAAGCTTCAACTGCAGATCACCCAGTCAAAATGTTCCGGTGTGATGATGGTAAGAAATTCGACTGTGAAGAAGTTGGTCACATTCTCAATGGTCGTGGTATCACCTTGGTGCTACCAGCGCCATCGCACTTGAACAACACCAGTGTGGGCACAAGCGTGTGAAACAGTGGAGTACATATTGAATCGCACCTGTAAAACAACAGTTATTAATAAGTCCCCGATGGAACTGTGGAACAATCACGTGATTAAATACTTGAATCATCTGCGCGTGTTCGTTACGGAATGTTACGTACACATTCCAAAACAGTTTTAGAAGAAGTTCGACAACAAGAGTTTGTTTGGTCGAATTGTTGGCTACCTGAATGATAAGGACAGGTACCAGGCTTATGTGCCATAGCATAAGAGGATTGTACACTCACATGACGTTTACTTCAAGCCGGAACGTATTTACACAAACTCTTCGGCTGAGACGATTATGAGAAGCATCGCTGCTGAAAACGTGACTTCAGAACAACAGGAAGACGAAGTGAAGTCAGAATCATCGGAGTCTGAAAATGGTTCCAAATTGGCAATCGAGGAAGAGTTGCCAAAGAAAATGCAATGGTCAAAACGTATTTTCAAGCAGCCAACGTGGATGACGTCAGGAGATTACGCACTTTATGCAGCGTACATGGCAGGTGACAACCGTGGATATCCTGCATCATATAACGAAGTCATTAATTTTACAGTGAAATAAGATTGGCTTACGGCCATAAAAGAAGAAATCAATGCCTTAGCCGAAAATGACACGTGGGAGCTGATGTACGGAGTGTCGAAAAGGTGCGAAGATCATCAACAATCGCCGAGTGCTCCACACGAAGCTGAATACCTGTGGGTCAATTCAAAGGTTCTGAGCTCTACTTGTTGCTAACGGATATGCTCAAAAGGAAGGCATTGATTATAGTGAGACTTTTAGTCGGGTAGCGCTATGACACGGTGCGCTCTGAGCTTGCAGTTGCTACTGTAGTGAAAATTAAATTGTTTCATTTCGATGATAAGACTGCTTTTCTGTATGACACACTTCAGGAGGAAGTAAACATGCATCAATCGGAAGGATTTGATGACTGCAGTGACCATGTGTGCAAACTCAAACGAAGATTATACGACCTTAAACAGGGTTCACGGTGTGGAAGCAGTGGTTTCTTTAAATGCATGAAAGAACAGGGCTTAGAAGCTACCTCAGCAGAGCCTTGTCTATTTGTGCACTTCAAGTATCTGTGAGGAACAAACAGATACGGATTTATGTATCGGAAAAGACACAGAAAATAACTCTTGAAACATTCAGTGATGTTGACTTTGCTGGTGACATCAAATCACGACGGCCAGCGAACGACATCCTGGTGAACTATGTAGGCAGTGCAATAGCATGGTCAAGCCAATTGCAGTGGTCGGTAGCATTGTCGACAATGGAAGCGGAGTTTTTCGCTGCCAGTGAAGGCATTAAAGAGTTACTGTGGCTTGAGCATCTACTTGGCAAACTTAGTGCTAAAGGTTGTTGTGCCTCACGGTTCAGTCGGCCCGTGTATCTCTCCTCCGCACTTGCACCGGCCGCTCCAACCACCCTCCCTACTGCTTGGACCGGCCCACAGTCCATGTTCTCTAAGCCGTCCGTGATGCTTCCACCTCTATAGTCAGCGCCAAAGAGAACTCGCCTTCCTGTTGGCTCGCTCGGCGGCCAATGCCACTTACGTTTCCCCGAACCAATGAGATGCTCCCTTTTCTCTTATTGGGCTAGGCCAGGTAGCAGCGGAGGGTATATAACACGGTGAATTATAGAGCCAATTCAGAGAATGGTGACCCACCATGGTGAGCCACCGTTACGAAAGAGCAAAACAAATTGTCATTTGTTTAAGGAACGATTTTGTTGAGACTCCTTCCACCGTTCCTACCTCCCACCGTGAATCACGTTGCTGGGACAATAACCCTACCTCCCACTGCGGCTCACGTTGCCGGGACAATAACCCTACCTCCCACCGCGACTCACGTTGCCGGGACAATAACCCTACCTCCCACCACGACTCACGTTGCCAGGACAATAACCCTACCTCCCACCACGACTCACGTTGCCGGGACAATAACCCTACCTCCCACCACAACTCACGTTGCCGGGACAATAACCCTACCTCCCACCGCGGCTCACGTTGCCGGGACAATAACCCTACCTCCCACCACGACTCACGTAGCCGAGGCAATAACCCTACCTCCCACTGCAACTCACGTTGCCGGGACAATAACCCTACCTCCCACCGTGACTCACGTTGCCGGGACAATAACCCTACCTCCCACCACGACTAATGTTGCCGGGACAAACTCGCCGACCTTTTCCTACCCCTACCCAGACATGTCTGAACACAACGTCGCCATCGTCGTGACATCAACCAGTTACCCCCAAAGCCGCAGCGAGGGATAGCAACATGGAGGAGGAATTATAAGAAGAGATAAAAAATTTACTAGGCGTGAATATCAAACGAAAAGAATCTTTAGTATACTGAGGGGTAACTGAGAAAACCGGGTCTAAATGAAAATGAAATAAAAATGTTGATTCTGTTTTTGTTGAGTCTTCACATGAAAAGCCAGTAGGAGTCCCCGATGTTTCTGAGACTGTTAGCAACAACACCTGTAATAGCCAGTTCGACTCAAGATCAGCTTGTACTTGGAGCGGAAGGAGAATTCTAGCCCCAAAGCATTTATTGTCAAACTCAGGTTTGAGTGAAGTCTTGGGACAGGATTAATTTATTTCTGTTATGCGTGGTTTGTTATTATTTGTTGAAGTATTATTATTATTTTTTTTTAATTTGTATACGCTTAAAAACAAATTGAGGTAAGGTGTAAGATATTTAGTGTCTCCTGTGTGTCAACACTGGATAGTGGGCGTTTATGTATGATGCGATAGCATATGACCCGTTTGTATCATGGGTGGAGGCTTATATGGCAGCTAATTAAAAGTTTACTGAGATTTCAAAATGACCAAAGGTTGTTTTGTAATTCCTATATATATGAGATCACATGCCATTAAAATTGGCCTTCTGCATTCAACTCGCACAACCTCTGACAAGTATGATTCAAACATCCGCTTATGATGCATCAAGCATACATTTACATATATTCATTGGGAAAATCATTAGCATAAAATGGTGGAGTATCTTTATTTTTCAGCTAATATAATTTAAAAGACCATTTTGTTTTAATATAATATTAGTTGCTATTTCAGATTGTGGTTGACCAATTGCCTCTGCCCTTAGCTATGTACTTAATATCATATAAATGATATATTATTTAATGGTATACTAATTTGTGGCTCAGCACTGCTAACCTTGGTGTCAAAATCCAATCAGAGACTTTTGAATCGATCTAAAAGAATCGAATAATCGAGAGAAAATAATGATTTTCGTACAAATAGTCTCAAGATATAGCATCCCTACGCCATTATAAAACTTGCTAAACAATTACCAGTAAGTTAGTGGGCACTAAGGGACATATTTTGGACTCACCTAAAGGCTATGACATTATCCATCACCTCCTGTAGATTCTTGTGGCCCAACTTGTTGGGATAAGATGTGGTGTTATACAGTAGTTTACTAAACAATTACCAGTAAGTTAGTGGGCACTAAGGGACATATTTTGGACTCACCTGAAGGCTATGACATTATCCATCACCTCCTGTAGATTCTTGTGACCCAACTTGTTGGGATAAGATGTGGTGTTATACAGTAGTTTATTGCAATACTCCAGTTGGACTGGACCACAGCGTCTTGGGACGGGTTGTACCGTTGTGGGAGGAGATGAAGTAACAGCAGTAGTGGAGGACAAGGGCTGCTGCGTGGTGAGAGCTGCACTGCTTTCTGACAACAAACACAACACTCGAAATAAACACTCAACATCTTAACAAATAAATAGTATTGAGACTTCCTATAATGTAAACACAGAGTGAATTGCTAGCTGTGGACTCAAACCTTTGACATCGATACTGTTTGGGTCGATGGTGAGATTAGCCAAGTACATGGGCTCTTCCAGGATGATCTCATTGGAGAGGACTGTGAATAGATCTGATGTCTGGACCCGCAGCCAGCGAGGATCAAAATGCACGTTGAAATGGACCACCAGGTCATCGCCCTCCACACTGTGAAGCAGATCAACAATTACACACCAAGGTGATAAAAACAATAATAACAGCTTTTTACAATGACGGCTTGAGACTGACAAAGAAGGCGAAGGAGGGGCCAACTACAGCATTTACATACCAGAGGGATAGATTCAATTCAAACTCAGCATTCTCCATTTTTAAAAATATTTCAGGAGAGGTTGAAAACTGGTTTGTCAATATCCCATGCTGTTATATAATTTGAATAGACTTTATACATTTATGCATACCGACTTCCAAATATTAATAGCAACCCCTATATTAAATGTTTAAATTTCAACCATTGAGAAATTAATGTTTGAAATGTGTAGATGGATAAGTTTGAAGTAAAAATATGGAGATTTCTCGGTTTGATATAATGGAGCATAGAGATTATTCACTTTGACTCAATTTTTTATCCTTGATAAGTTAACCTGATTTCAAAATAAAATTTGATGTCTT
Source organism: Timema douglasi (assembly GCA_901482245.1). Taxonomy (NCBI): domain Eukaryota; kingdom Metazoa; phylum Arthropoda; class Insecta; order Phasmatodea; family Timematidae; genus Timema; species Timema douglasi. The sequence continues at coordinate 5,391 of CABEEJ010011130.1, read as the reverse complement.
GGTGGTAAAAAATTCATGATAGATGATCAGATTAAAATAAAAATAAATGATTATTATTTAATGTAGGCTACATCAATTGTAATAGTCGTATTATTACTATTTATAACAAAGTTCAATAAATTGATAGCCTTTTTTATTTTAGGTTTTCATTATTTTTTCTTTTCAACTGGTTCCCACAGCCCTTCTTCAACCTCTTCTTCCTCACCACTGTCTGTTGTCTGTTGTTCTTCTCTTCTATTTGATACTTCATTGTAAAATACCAAAAACTCGTTTTCTTGCCGGTCATTTCCATGATGAGTACTTATCAAATTTTCAACGTCTTTGCTACCTGGAGGAATACCTTCAGGGCCTATGTCAGCAGCTGGACAGTTTGTTTGCTAAGCTTCCCCAGCATCCAGCGTCAGTCTTTTCTCCCCGAACAACAATATCTTCATTTTTTTTGCATGTTTCAGAATCATTCTTTTTGAGTGTGGAATAATATTTCTCAGAAATGGCTATCACATCATGCGTCTTGATGTGTGATTCCACACATGAAGTAAAGATATTAACATTATTACCTTTTTTTAATGATATTTACATCAGATACAACAAAGTCTTTGCAACATATTCAACCCTCAATCTAGTATATGTAATATATTCAAAAAGGATTTTTGGCAAATAGATCTGAGGTATCTTAACTCAATGTTTATTAAAATAGGCTTTCATGAAAGCAATTTAGGCTCGAAGCAACAATGAAGAAAGAGGGGTAACTTAGAACTATGTTACATTGTTACAGCTCTTATAATTTTTCATTTGATTAAGTAGGCTACATTAAACAAAAACATATTTTTAATTACCCCTATAACTTTCAAAATTTGGGGTGCATTTTTAAATTTGTTACTTGGTGTTCGATTTGCATGAAATTCCATATAAGCATGTTTAAAATACTGGTTCCGAATTTGTCATCAGTTATTGCATAAAATGTCAGGGGAAGCCCCTTCAGCCTCACACACTAGATTACAATATGTTTTGAATAGTTTATCGACGTACCAGTATTAACATTTTAGGACAACTTCCATGAGGTTATGAAGCAGGACATTGGTAGACAGGCACCAAGATACTGTAGGATTATTGATAAATTCAATTTTTTATTGTTTTATTTTACAGCTGAAATAAAAAATAAATAAACATGGCCAAATTGCAATTTTTTGATAAAGTGACGAGCGAGTTCTACATTTCATGGAAGTGTGTTATAAAAACAATGAGTGGTTTCCAACCTGGGGGTCGTGGCGTGTTTTGAGTGGTTCACAATATTGAGTATTTAGCTCTATATTTACATTTTAAAGATTATAGGAAGAGAAATGTAAGTGGTTAGAATGGTAGAAACTATCAAGTTACTGCTCGGGTTCATTCTGGCTAATCCATTCTGACAGCTTCTTGCCGACTTGGTTCATTGTGGCTAATCCATTCTGACAGCTTCTTGCCGACTTGGTTTATTGTGGCAGCCTTGTAATGCTGCTGTATTGGAGGATATAATATGATAATACATTAATTTAAAGTAAGAGATTATGTGTTTTATTTGTTTACACCTACCATAAGATAATGTTACATGGTCCACAGATATAGCAACTAAAATAATTAGAAAAGTACATGTTTTTTTACAGTAAAAATAAAACAGACAAACAAACATACGTCAGTAAGTTGCCTACAAATTTTCTACTTTTAGGGAAAAGAGACATTTGTAAATTATGACTTAAATCAGCATTGAGATTTATGTTAACTGTATATGTACTGACTATCCAACTTCGTAGGCCCGATAGTTTTAAGTTTTAGGTAATGTTTTCAATTTGATCTCTTGAGTTTTTTTTTGAACTAAAACTTTATAGTTTTCCTACAAACAATGATTGTGAGTGTCGAAACAAATAACACTTGTAGCTTTAAAAATCCAGGATTAACAAATAAATTTAAAAATACAGTTGCCTAAAACTTCGATTCAAGGCTTGATTATCTCCCCAAATTTTAAAATTTTTCTGGGAGCCTCTTTTCCCGCCCCCAATTCCTACCGTTATCACGGTTGTCCTTTGCCACTTGGAAATTTTTCTAATTTCATAATACTTTTAATATCCACTAGTCCAGGTGTTAAACACAAACGTAACCGGAAGGAATAACTTCCAATAATGAATACATTAAGTGGGCCATTTGCTAAATTTGGAACTTGTATCTCATTTTGCTATCTGTTATTTTTTTATTTGTAGAATCTGGTCGCATATCTGGATATAATGAATTTAGTTTATTTACCTTCATCCTTCCAACATATTACTAATATTATTATAAGTAAATCTAGCCAAGTCAAGGTTGAGTAATATAAGTTTTTGTTAGATTCAGTTTGGCTACGTTAGCTAAAGTTTTGTATTTTTAATTGGTTGGAAGTCATCAAAGCTTGTTAATTTCAATAGTTTGTTTCGATATAATTCTCTAATATTATTTAAACTTGGTTTAATCTGGATTTAGAATTTAAGACTTAGATATATTGCTCAAAAATATATAGAAAGAATTGAGTGATACAATTTTTTAAGTTAATTGATGTAATAAAATAAAATTGCAGATCAAAATGTAAATTTTGGTTAACTTATGGTAATAACATATTGTCAAATAATGAAAACTTTACACATGTAATAAATAATTCATCATTAATTTATCAATATATAAGGTATATAAGTCTAAAATATATGAACACACGTTAAAATGTTTAAAACTTACAGACACCAAAATAGGTTAGACAAAACAAAATTCAAGTACATCTAAGTTCAGAATTCTAACTATAAAAAATTTGGGTTAAAATGTTAACATCTGCAAATAGGTTATGATTAAATGATTGAGTATTAATACTTATACAACGACTTTAAGATATACAATATTTAATGAAGCAATGCTTAAATTATATATATTATGTATTAGAGTTGACAAGTATAAAATTTTAATCTATAGGTTAACCAATATGACACGAATATACTTTATGTAGAGAAACTTGTAATATTCTAAGTCTTTATTTGTTATATTTGTCTCGTTACTCTTTTTGAATTTCCAGCATTGAAAAGATAATGGAATACTCAATCCGACATTTTTCGAGACATTGGTGTCATAATCATGGTAACTGTAAAACCAAATTAAAAAAGTATGAAGACAGAATAGAATAATATTAAAGAGTTACAATAGATGAGAATTACTGTTGTCCAACAATAAATCCATAAAATGAATAAGAATTACCAAACAAACTTACAAAAGTCGTTGTAAATGACACTAAGTGTTGGTATGACAGCGAGATGTTGACTGATTTAGGTGTAGTTCAAGAAATTACATTTTGATTTGCTATTTTATTACATTACATCAATTAACTTAACAAATTGTATCAATCAATTCTTTCTATACATTTTTGAGCAATATATCTAAGTCTTAAATTTTAAATCAAATCCACTCCTTACTTTCAACTCGTTTAGAATGTTTTCTAAAATGGTATTGGTTTAATCTGTTTAGAAGTAGTCCCCAATCCCTAAAATGTAATGTATTATATTCAGTTTAGGCTTAACAAGGTTTTGATATAGTTGTTTGGTTGGTTTAGGATTAGTACTAAGCTGCCGAGATCTATTACTGATCAAGAAGTAAAATTTTACCGCTGCTGACATGTCATCACTATCATCTCAATTTAAGTAGTAGATTATAGTCATAATTAATCTAAAAATAACAGGACACAAATAAAAGTAAGAATACTGACACACATTTACACACACGTCAATATTTCGATGCTATTATAGCATCTTCCTCAGGAAATAGTAGTAAGAAGATGCTATAATATCATCGGAATATTTAAGTTTGTGTAAATATGTGTTGGTGTTTCTAATCTTATTTATACTATATTAATTGTCTACTATTCTATCATTGTATTTATTATAAATACTAATTTAATTCAACTTGAGGTGTGTGGGAACTTGCTCGCCAATACATTGGACCATTTAACAAAGTTTAAGATAATTATTTTGAGATCTGAGCCTGAAACGAGTCAAATAAAGGCCTGGCAGAGGAGGGGAGTTTGAACGTGTGAGGAATTAGGCCTTTTATCCTTAAACATCCTTAGCAGGTCTAACAGTACTTATGGTTATTGTTAGGATATACAAAAATTATACTTCCAAAAATTGTATCCGGTTTGATAAGAAAGGTTAAATAATATTTCAAAATAATTAATATACAAGTTTAGAATCGTAGAACTACTCACCAAAATATATGGGAAATTTTGAGATAGCCTGATAAATAGGGATGTGGTATGGAAATAAAATTATTGATACTGTAATCATTAAAAGTATCGGAATAAAAGTATCAATAACAGTATCAGTATAGATTTTTTCTTTTACAAGATATTTTTTCAATATCCATCTTCTTAAAAAGCTTCCATAGCTCACGTCTGAGAGGGGCCCTTTTTTAACTACATCCATGGTTTATACTCAATCAAGACATATTGACTGAGTTTGTGATGGGATTGCTGCTCATTGACAAGTAAGGGGTAGTAAGACAGTCAGCTGGTGTATTACTAAACAAAGATGTCGACCTCAGTGGTCTCGGGGTAGAGTGCTCACCTCAGGATCAGATTGCTCATTGGTTCAAACCCAGACAAGGTCAACGGATTGGGCGACACAACTTCCTTTCAGGGGAATCATGGCATGTGCGAAAACCCTGAAGTTAGGTGAAAATATCTCTCCCGGCATAATTAATCAGCTCTTTCTCGCTCGGTCTTAGAAATTCACTGGCGTATAGCTCGTACAGGTGGTAATAATCAAATATGAAACAACTATGAATTATGATTAGCTATGAGAGATGGAATGTTATAGTTGCAGAGACTGAGTGAGAATTGAGAGATAGTGTCATCTGTTCTCCTCCACGCTCCGATAACAGTGTGGGAGTAATATCAGTAAGAGTATCGGAAAAAAGGTTGGAGTAAAAATACTAGTATCAAAAGGAAAATATTGATATTAGTAAAGTATCGATATTTTATTGATATGGTTGTATTGGCAACTCTGCAAAGTTTGTGTTATATTGGCTATCTCTATATCATACTCCCTGTAATTGTATCTTATTGCTAGTAGTTCGTTGGTCTGTTTACTGGTCAGTTGTTTTCTGGCATACATTATATTAAATACACTGTTTACACTATGTCAATGCGTGTGTGATTTCGTTTCATGGCTTATTAATCCTAATAGGTAGAAAGTATCAGTGTTTGTTAATATTTGTAATTGTATGATTCGTGGAAAACGGTGTAACGGTGACCAAAGTTTTAAATCAAATTCAACATGGCGGTGGCATCTGTATCCTACACGCATCCAGGATTAAAGCCTTTTGATGGTAGTGGTTTTGAAAACTGGT
>CABEEJ010011129.1:0-11951 GCA_901482245.1 Timema douglasi | reverse complement strand
ATTCCTAATCCATTAGCGTAATTAGTACTTCAAGCGTATAACCCGAACGGGTAGTAAGACGCGGTGCTAAATATTATTATTATTATTAATTGTACGGTCTTACGACCCAATATTGGAATAACACGCTTAACGTGACCTCCGGGAGCTCTGGTTAACGTACTAATTTAATAAATAAAATAATTATTAAATACCCACCTTGGTGGCCTAAATAGCTAACGCGCTAGTTTCGTGTTAAGCTAGGCCACCGAGGATCGGGGAGATCAAGATTTGAATCTCGCTCGGGTGAACTGGGGTGGTTTTCCCTAAATGATTTACCACTCTCCCTCTACGCAAATGCGGTCTCACTTAATCTGTATTAAACCTTTCCAATTCATAACCCTTTAGCGTAACTAGTACTTAAGCGTATAGCCCGAACGGGCAGTAAGACGTGGTGCTAAGTATTAATTTCTGATGGTCAAAAGATCAAGCAATATTGTTATGTGTTGCTTCTTAAGAATTTAATTTTATATAATGATAAATCCACATTATCAAACCCCGTCACCACACTGGTTACTTTGATTTGTACCCCATTGAGGTCGAATTTGATGTGTAATCGTTGCAAGTGAGTTTGAACTTTTACATTTAATTGAGGACCCATGTGCTAATATTGCTAATTGTGTATTAGGTGCCTGTTATGTGATTATACCTTAATTTTCTTACGAATGAACATTTGGGGCAATTAATAGGTACTTAGATACAAAATGGACCCACTTCGGTAGCCGCAGGATCTAAGGCATCCCTCTCCTAATAGGCTGGACTACCGATTACGGGGAGATCGGGGTTCGAGTCCCGGTCGGGTGTGCTGAGGGTGATATTTCCTTAGTTGTTTTCCACTCTCCCTCCAGGAAAATACTGATACTATTTCTCTAAATTCAACCTTCCTCGTCCCTAACACATTAGTGTTGCTATAGTACATGCATATATTCAGGAAGGATAGTAAGACGCGGTGCTTATAGCTTTTATATATGAAAAATGACAGTTGCCGGTCACATGTCTTGATGTGTGAATACGTGAAACTAAATAGTTCCGTTTTCTAGCTGTCGGTTAAATCTATAGAGAAGGATGATATCCTTTCGGAAGAAATGTTATTTATTTGTTTATTTGAGGTATTTAACAAGCACTTTCTGAACTGATTGATTATAAATCAGCACACGATAATATTTACGAGCGAGAGCGAAAGAGCCTACCAATTTTGTTTGGAAAGGTATTTTCAAATACCTTCCAGGGTTATTTTACATGCAATGATCGGCATCGAACCAATGGCTTTATTTCCCTTCCGAAGAAAGCTGTGCTACGAACTTTTTATCGCTCAAGAAAAATTCATCCACCCCAGCCGGGTTTGAACCCACGAACTTCGGGTCCTAAGGAGAGAACATTACCCCGAGACCACCAAGGTCAACAGCGGGGGGTGGAAATACAATCCGTCTCAAGAGGTCCATCCTTGCTATACGTACTATGGCTTGAGTGAGACTTGGCAACACTGGTCGTAGCTGTCGGCAGTTAGCTCCACCTTGAAGCAGTCAAGTCGCGGCCGCGTTGCCCAACAGCTGCGTTTAGTTGTGCGCGTGTGTGCGGGTTTGGTAAACATTGCTTGCTTTGTCTTTTTAGCGCTCTCTCTATACAATGGCAAAACTGAAGGTAAACTCCGATGAAAAATTGATCGAGTTGGTCAAGATGCATCCTGCTTTATACGATCGTGGGCAGGAAGATTACAAAGACGCCCAAATGAAGGAGATCATTTGGAAAACCATTGGGGAAAGTGTAGGAAAAACTGGTAGTTAATAAATAAATAGTCTTCTTTTTTAAAACGCATTAAATTTATACAGTAGGATTCTCGTATGAAGAACTGTATTTGAAATTTTACAAATGCTACTGAAACTACTTTCACAAGTCATATGATTTGAGGCAGTCACTTTTGGTAGATATTATCAATACATCTAAAATAATATCACTAATATAGTAAACTAATATCAATGTTTAGCGTTAAAAAAATGTGTATTTTCAAAAAGGTCATTCCTACCAAAATCCTATTTTTCTCATAACAGTAGGGTTCTTTAAACCTTAAAGCAATTTTCAAAACATGTCTGACACCGACACCTCATCTCAGTCGGTAGCGCGCCTGTCTTCTAAGCTTAGGGTCTCGGGTTCGATTTCTGGCATGGCTTAAAATAATTTCATCTGTGAAATGTGGGGTTCCCCTTTCACAGTTATGAATTAACGGCCTGGGGCTGGGTGTTGTGTCTGTTCTAGATTATTATTATTATTATTATTATTATTATTAGCACCGCGTCTTACTACCCGTTCGGGTTATACGCACTTACGCTAATGTGTAATGGCAGGGTGATTGTGAGATGAAATCGAGGACCTACAGTTTAACATGGAATCCGAACCACGTGTTCTAGATTTAAGTTATTTTCTGTTATAATTAGTCGGTTCAAAATGTGCACGTTAAATACCGGTACCACAAATAAATTAAATAAATTATTATTGAAATATTGTTTGTTGGGGGTACTCCATAGAGAACAAACTTAAGTTATAATATAAACACTGTTGAAGACGCTAATATTTTCATTTATAATATTCAACTTGATTAACTTTCTAATGCTAAACCTATTCTAGGATTTATTGAAATTAAAATAAATAAACATTTGTAAGTTTTCATAAATGCGTTGAAGTTATTTTAAAACAAATAAAATGATATGGGAGTTCTCCAACAATGTTTGACGTTAGAAAATTCCTAGTTTTTTGGACTGTATTTAAGTCACTTTTTCGTCCTATGTATTATACTCCAGTTTTCTTACGAATGGACACATCTTAAAACTAGAAAAAGTTATTTTACAAATATCACTTTTGATAGATAAAACAACACTAATAATATATTAAAATGTTATCAATGCTGATAGAAAAAGTTTGTATTTTCTAAAAGGTGTTCCAATGTCCATTCGTAAGAAAATCAAGGTATACCTTTACTTAACATATCAGTGTTTAGCAGAAGTTTAAGACCAATGGAAATTTTAATTTATCATGATGGTAGGTCAAACTTTATTTGTGTTGTTGATATTTTTTATTTTATTAGCCATGATTAAGTGCAAGTTTAAATAAATCAATATTATAATATATAGCTTCAGAATAATATTTTAATGTTTTTAAAAAGCACTGATATTAATACATTTTACCACATAAAATTAATCTGTGTAAATGAACAGTTGTTCATGGCACATTATTATTATTATTATTATTTCAATTTCAATATAGTTGTGTGAATATGACACTGAGAATGCTAGAAAAAATTCCTTGTTATACTTTCTTGAGTATGTTTTTCCTTAGAAGATTGACTAAAATTACAAATATTGAAACGGTTACAGTTATTAAACTATTTCAATTAGGAAAGGTTTTTTTCTGTGTAGGTAACGTGCATAATTCTCAACAGATCAAAGAAACATGAATATTAAATAACTCCAATAAAAGACAGCGAAATAAGTGAAGAAGTCTACACCCTATATCACAGCTGAAGCAACTTCAGGTCGTAACGTATGGAGAAAAGCTTTACCCTCTCTCTCTCTGTCTCTCTTCCTCTCTCTCTCTCTCACGGTCACAATCGGTAATTTATGAAGTAAATTAAATAGTTAAATATGAAAATATACATTTTTTATTTTTAGAATGGTGGGACATAAGTATTTAAAGAAATATTGAATTTAACGATTAAATATAAGATATGTATATACACACAAAAAATAAATATAGTAAAGAAACGCTGGATGATCGCAGGACCAAGTTGATTGAGGCCCAAAAAGATTGCTAATGTGAACATGACACTAAAAAAAAGAACTCGTCCGTTTTTTTACTTGAGAAGGCATATTTAGGACCATAAACACACAAAAAAAAATCCGTTTTAAATGTCGACCTCGGTGGTTTTGGGGTAAAGTGCTCACCTCAGGACCCGATGTTTGTGGGTTCAAACCCACGTGGGGTTGGCTTATTTTCCTTGAGCGATAAAAATCTGTAGCACAACTTCCTTTGGAGGAAAAAATAAAGCCATCGTTATCGTGTCGATTGTGGCATGTAAAAGAACCCTGGAAGGTATTTAAAAACACCTTTCATTACAAAATTGGTAGGACCTTTCACTCCTACTCATATAAATTCTAATGTGCTGATATAATCGGTCTGTTCAGATAACACACGTTAAATACCTAAAAAGAATCTTTTAAAACAATTGCCATTGTATTTAAATTTCTTTCTTTCATTGGAATTATCAAAAGTGTCACGATAAAACTGATGTGACTGTGAGAAATGTGGAAAAACAAGGCCGTTGACCGAAATGACTCTCCGGCATTAAGGAATCTGTGAACAAATGTTGTTGTTTTTAAATTATAAGTAGCTCACAATTTTCTGGATTTTTTTTTCAGTTGGAGAATGCAAAAAACGATGGAAGGATATTAGAGACAATTATTTTAGAAACAAAAGGAAGGAATTAGCATCTACTAGGCTTTCAAAGTGGCGCTTGTACAAGCTTTTGACATTTCTCGACCAAGCTAGAAGGGAAAAAAGGTATTAAACCAAGTTTTGACAAGTTGTAGGCCTAAATTATATCTGTGTTGGTAAAAAAAATAATCCTACTTTATAAATATATTTATTTATCCCCCTATGAGTTCTTCCCTTATACAAAGTTAGTTTTTACTAACACAAAAAAGCAAACACATTCTTACTTAATTATTCTGTAAGCTCAATAACTTAGATGACGCCTAAGAGATATATCATTAAATTAGATTTTTAAAAATAAAACATTTAACCATTTGATTATAGTAAAATTGTACAATATTAAAAAACACGCAATTTTTCAAAATCAATATTTCCATATTTCTTAAGATAAATTTTTAATTTATTTAAAATGTCTAATCCACTTGGACTGCCGATGACGGGGAGTTCGGTATTCGATCTCCATCTGATATACCGAAGGTGACTTTCCTAAATTAATTTTCACTCTACCTCCACGCAGATATGGGTAAACTTTCTCTAAACTGAACCTTCCTCATCCCTAACATTATTATCATTTAGCACCGCGTCTTACTACCCTCATCCCTAACACTTTAGAGCAATTAGTACATACGTGTGTAACCCAAACTAGTCTAGATAGCTGGTGACGGGTATGTTGGGGTTTAAATCCTGGCAGGAGTGTGTTGATAATGATGTTTACTAGATACTTTACCACTTTCCCACCACGAAAATTTAGGTACAGTACATTCTCCTTAAATCTTACCATTCCCAATATCAAACCCATTGGTGTAGTTAATTGCGTACGTGTGTTTAGTAAGACGTGCTGCTAGAATATATATGAGATGCAAAAATAATAATGTGAAACTTTTCTGCACTGTTCATAATCCAGATCTCAGTGTTCGTTGCCTGAGGATAGTGAAGGTGAGACCTCCCAGCAGTCTGAGTATTTATTGAATGTTCAAAATACTGAAGACTCAATGGACATAATTATGTCACCTTCACAGCTAAAGAGTGAAGATCCTACTGCCTCGTGTATTGATTCACTTCAAGCTGAATCCGGAAGATCACAAGATACCCATGCATCGCAGCCTTCTGTAAAATCGCATTCCTTGAATAAAGCAGCTTCTTACTACAAAGTTGTTGAAGGCATTAAGAAAAATAGAATAACAGAACGTATGAGAATTCTGAGAAGCATGGCACGAGAGGAGGATGATGACGTAGATTTGTTTTTTAAAAGTGTAGCAATAACTGTAAAAAGATTTCCACCCCACCTAATTGGCACCGCAAAGCTGAAGGTGCTGACAGTAATTAACGAACTTCAACAGTCAACCTCCTTCCAGTGTACTTCCTGATCCACCCCCTAATCCTCTTCCAGCTCATTTTCATGCTACTTCTATTTATGGTGGCTAATGTAAAATCTATCATTTATCATCTAGGGTTCATGCCTTATTCACTGCTTCACAAAAATCGGGCAATTTCGCCATTTATGTCTTTTCCAAATTTACTCGATTAATATTTCACCACTCATTCCTATCGCTTATAACCATGTTCTTACTTGTTAAAGTTGATGTTGACAAAACAATACAAGTTTCACCGGACACCTGTGTCAACAATGTAAAGAGAATAGATAGGTAGCGCCATTTGGAAGAATATTATGATGTCATTGCTTACGTCAGCCACGAAACTACGTCACCCAGTGTACAGCAGTTAATAGTGTGTCCATATGTTTTGGACGGTCCTTTCATTTATCTTTATAATGATTTATTTATTTGCATTTTTTTTGTATAGTTACAGTAGTTACTTTATTATGTTTACCCCTCGAGTAGGCCTATCTGTTTTAATAGACTACTGTAAAATGTGATGTTCTAGTTAATGATTTAGACATTTATTTACTATAATTATTTAATAGTAATAATACTTAGCACCGCGTCTTATTACCCGTTCGGTTTATACGCTTATTTAATAGCAGTAGCTATAATACTAAATATGTATGCTTACTATATGTCGTTGTATTGTTCTTCTCAAACTGTTTATTATTTATAATAGTTTTTCTTTTATATATTATAATATAATATATAGGATACAAGTCATTGCTGAACAATCAGACTTTTAAGGTTTTTGCTAATTTATTTGCTTACGTTCTCCACTTTTAATTACATGTGTTTAAAAACAGACATAAAAAATTTTCAATCTGTGCTGTTACACTCTGTGTAAATAATCAACGAAACTGCAAGGATAATAAACCAATATATCTTTTTACTCTTTTCCTGAGGATCCAGAAAATTTGCCATACTTAGGAGCTCAAATGTAAAAGGAAAGACACAATTAGTACAAATTTTGCTCGATTATGTTCCATTCATTTTGCCGATAGTGACTTTGATATTTGTGGTGCTAAATGGAAAGTTAACTAAAATGTAAAGAACTTCAAAACATATAGAATGTTGCCAGTGTTAATACAATAGTTCCAACATGTAAGTAATTTCGAACATATTTTAATAATAATAATAATAATAATAAGCGGCTTACTACCCGTTCGGGTTATACGCTTAAATACTAACTACACTGATGGGTTAGGAATTGGGAAGGATTAATATAGAGGAAGCTAGCTCGCATTTGCATGGAGGTAGAGTGGAAAACCATTTAGGAAAAACCAACCCCAGTTCAGCCGAGTCAAGATTCGAACCTCGATCTCCCCGTCCTCGGCAGTCTAGATCAACACGAAACTTGCACGTTAGCTAACTACGCCACCGAGGTGGGCCGTATTTTAATTGGTTAAGTGTAATTTATTCAGATTTTTCATTTATTGGTGTGGATTTTAAATATGTATTAATGTTTAATGTTCCCTAAGGCGATATGATTTTTTAACAATAATTTTATAGAACGGACTTTGTTAATTTTATCTCTCATAAAGTTTTGGGAATGTTAAGCCGTGTTCTCACGTGTCATTTTCAGTGCTTCACTAACAATTAATACAAAATGAACGTATAAACATTCATTTCATTAGAATGAATTATTATTTCACGCTTTCATTAAAGGTGAAAAGGAGCTATACTTTTCTTCATTGTTAATGATCATTATTGAAAAATAAAACAAAATGAACCTTGTGAACATGTACAAGATTAATAATGAATTCATTTTTATTTAAATGTAAAGATTTATTTTGATATTTACAGACATTGTGTTGTTTTAAGATTTCTCAAAAATGGTATTTAAGTGGTGAGACGAACAAACCGACCCCTTTTTGGACTGTTACAGACAATTTTAATGTCCGTGGAATATAAGTAGTGATTTGTATAAAATAAAACGGAAAGTGGTGCCAATTTAATAAATGAAACGGTAATTGATCATTCTCAACATGATCATTATAATAAATGACATGTGGGAACAAATTCCTTTCATTTTTATTTTCAATAAAAAAAGACACATGAGAACGGCGCTGGCTAGTGTACTGAGTGACGTCACAAGCTCAGCCAATAGGATGTATTTCTCCAACTGGCGCTACCTTTACATTGTGTGTCAAGGCATGAACCAAATTACAATCTGCTCACAGTGTTTTTATATCTTAGAACTTAGTGGGAAATACAGTTTTTTTCATTAATAAAACAAAATACGTGTAAAACAATAGGTTTGTATTTTCTTCCCTTGACCATCTAATTATATTAACTAGTTTTTAAGGCTGTCTACGAAAAGTTGATTGCAACAATACGATCCAACCTAAACTTCATTCACGGTAGGAGTTTACCTCTGAAAGGTCTTTTTTCCTACCAATATCCTACTATATAATAGATTTCTGGTAGGGAAAAAGGCCTTTCAGAGGTAAACTCCTACCGTGAACGAACTTTAACAACCTAAGCCTCAATAGTAGACGCATGTAAGGTCGAAAAACATAAGCGTCAAATAATGAAAACAGGTCCTCAGTAGTCCTACTGTTCCTCTCAGTATATTGTACACCCCTTCCTCTATTTTCATTGCATCTCTTAATCCTAATCCTTATTGTGATATAAAGCACTTTCTGATGAAAGAGATGAAGGTGAAAGCAATTTGTACTATATCTCAGCGGATGAGCTTCGTTTTCACATTTTACGTATTTCAATATTAGTTTTAAACTAGCGTATAACCCGAACGGGTAGTAAGACGCGGTGATAATAATAATAATAATAATAAGTTGAAACTAATTTAAAAAAGTGACAACGGACATTAGTAAAATATATTACTGAGTATCAAATGACTTGAAGTATGCCACCTCAATCTTTAAGTGATAAAATATTAACGATACCAAAGATTTCCTTAAGAAATTCAATTCTTGTGAAACTTTCGCACATTCAACCTTCCAAAAAAATGATTTAGTCTTTTGTTGTATTGTTGAAATTAAATACTCGGCGAAGTGTATACACAAAATAGCAAAGAGAGTTTATTGATGTGAACGTATTTAGCCTACAGTTTACAAAATACCTCTTTGTATACAATATTTGCTGTCAGAACGCCATCATCTTGAATTTATATTTTTCTTTTAACTTAAATTTTAAACAAATAATGTGTGTTAACGTAAACTGAGTATGCTATGTGAAAGGTCAGTAAAAAATCCTATCTACTGATACCTTATTCATCGCTGTAGGCTTTGTATTATTAGTTGATAAAAAGGGATGTTGACAACAGAAATAATACATATGGTTCTATACAGTCCACTTCATTACATCCTATCTCTTTCAGGTCCATTCTAATGCTATCCGCACATCTGCGTCTTAGGTCTACCAAAGGTCTCTTGCCGTTTAGTCTGCCCATCAATACTTTGAACACGGCTCTAGATTCTTCCACTCGCGCCGAGTGTCCTTCCCACTGTAATCTATGAGACTTGACTATCCTAACAATGTCTTATGATGAATACAGGTTCTGTAACTCATCATGATATAACCTCCTTCACTCCCCAGTAGCCTCATTGCTTTTTGGACCAAATAGCTTCCCAAGCATTTTGTTTTCAAACACCACTTTTTTTTTCGTCATGGAAGTTAAGAGACCTTGTTTCACACCCATAGAAAACAGATATAATTAATGTTTTGTACACGCAGAGTTTTACATCCCTTTACAGCAGGCGATATGTCAACACCTTTCTCAATCTGTACTCTCTGTGTGCTCATATACTTAGTCTTTCAGAATTCACTTCTAAATCTATTTCCTTACTAGTCTAAAGAAATTTCTACATTTCTTCCAACAGCTTTCTTACTATTGCCCAATAACGCCAAATCATCTGTCTCCAGCATTGTACCGTTTAGTGTCAACCCTTCCCTACTCTATTTCATCAGCCTGAATAGCATACTCTAAGGCTAGATTAAAAAGTAATGGGGAAAGTGCATCTCCATTGTTTCAACCCATTATGTATTTTAAAATTGTCTGATAAGTAACATCCAACCTGTATTCTTACAAATGATAGCATTTCAATAGCTATATTATAACAGTATAACCATTTTAATCAGATAAGCAGATTAATTTGGTCTATTTCACTATAAATAACAAACTATGTTATTGAATATTGAAAATGGGTCGCTAGTGGTGAAAATAACTCCTATTTTGAGAATATATTCGCTATTGTATTATATTGTTTTTCTGATTTAAATTTTTTGCACATACATTTTAAATGTTGATTTGAGAATATTATAGCTAAATTAGGATTTTAGTAGGAATTAACTCGTAAAAAAAAATTCCGGCCAATATTGATGGATACAATTTTATACTATATAGATTATCACAAAATCTTTTTTTTTCCTTAATTGAAAATTGTTGGAATTTGTCCCTTATATCAAGCTGACTTATAATCAACCATAGGAAGGGTCCATCTTCTACTCGGGAAGTAAATAAACTACTTAGGGCAAATCTCAGAAGTTGCTCGTGATTTAACAAATGTTTTAATTATGTTTCTACCTCTTATTCATCTTCAAAAGAAGAACTATTCACGGTGCTTTTGACTTCACAGTAAAGTGATATACTGAACGAACCACTTTGCTGGGTCGTGTCTAGGAAAGCGGAACGAATAGTTCAAATGGAATGATTCTTCCAACCACGAACTAGTTTACCTCGCCCTCAAATGGTATATTTCAACGTGAACTACAAGGTGACACGACAGTAAACAATCGTGATTATTCGGCTAATTTCGGTCACAGCAAACGAAAGAGAGAGGGGGGTAAGCTGAGCATTTTCTACTATCGACAAGCTACTTAGGGATGAGTATCGATAGCAAAACATCGATATTTTAAAGACATTGGTCTCTAAACATCGATGTTTCTAACCCAAAACTGTCAATGTTTTAATTTTTCTTCAAACATTAAAGTTGTTTAACTAAGGTTAAGAATGTAGAACAAGTGAAAGATTTGGTGTATTTGGGTAGAATGTTCTATAAAAAAGTAAAGATTGATGATGAAATCGACAGACGAGTGAATGCATCTCGGAGAGTAGTTGAATGTATGTGGACTAGTACAAAGAACTAAGTAGTATCGAAAGAGGCAAAGATGGCGGTATATAAAAGTGTACTAACACCAACATTGTTTTATGGATGTGGAGCGTGGGTTTGTCAGGAGAAACACAAGAGCAAGATGAATGTAGTTGGAATGAGATATATAAGAAATGTATGTGTAAATCTCGTATGGACAGTCAGTAATGAATGGGTGCTGAAGGAGTGTGATTTGAAAGGAAATCGAATAGGTAATTGTTAAAAAAGTGTCTTACGTTGGTTTGTACATGTTGAGAGTATGAGTGTGGATCGAGTGACGAATCAAATATATGGAGGTAGAATCTGTGGATCAAAAGAAAGGGGTATGCCATGTAAGACGTGGTTTTGTAGACAAATATGTGATAAAGATAAACATTACTTGTTTTAAGAATAAAAGAGCATGCATGACTCGATTTATGGATGTTGTTGAAGCGAAAGGAGTATGCAAGGATAGGGAAGTGTGGAGAAAGTTAGTGAGGATATATTAAGTATAGTTGTTTTTGAGCTATTTACACAGTTTCTTGCCTACCCCGTAAGGGAACAACGTGGCTATGTATGTATGTGTGTGTGTATGTGTGTGTACGTATGTATGTATGTATGTATGTATGTATGTATGTATGTATGTATGTATGTATGTATGTATGTATGTATGTATGTATGTATGTATGTATGTATGTATGTATGTATGTATGTATGTATGTATGTATGTGTGTGTATGTGTGTGTATGTATGTATGTATGTATGTATGTGTGTGTACGTATGTATGTATGTATGTATGTATGTATGTGTGTGTGTGTGTATGTATGTATGTGTGTGTATGTATGTATGTATGTGTGTGTATGTGTGTGTACGTATGTATGCATGTATGTATGTATGTATGTATGTATGTATGTATTTATGTATGTATGTATGTATGTATGTATGTATGTATGTATGT
>CABEEJ010011128.1:0-11953 GCA_901482245.1 Timema douglasi | reverse complement strand
GTGCTGGAGGTCCGCAGTTCAATCCTCGGTCTCGGCACAGATTTATCTGAGTGCCAAACCCTTCCTTCACCTCTGACAAGACGTGTATTAATCACAACTTGTGAATGTGTGAAATGCCAGGCCTCCACCATGGTTCAAATCCCACGCTTAACTGTAGGTCCTTCATTTCATCTCACAATCACCCTACCACTACACATTAGCGTAAGTGCGTATAACCCAAACAGCTAGTAAGATGCGGTGCTAAAAATATTTGAACAAACAACTATGCTTGATATGTGTAATGTCACTCAAACAAAAAACGCTATGTTAAGTACACTCACACTTTTCTAGTACAATAATGAAATGTCTAAGGAATTAATAATGGCCACAAAAAAAAATTAAATCTCAATTATGCTGTATTGTTCAAATGCCAGAATTTTTTACTGGGATTTGAGGTATTAAAAATTGTGTTACTATCAATTGTTTCAATACCAGAGATTATGAGCTATCAAGTTTAACATCCTTGTCAATAATTAAATAAAATGAGAAAGGATTATTGTAAACTTAATGTGTACCAAGTTGGAGTGAAGGCTGGTCGTCTGGGTCCTGTGTAATTGTGATGGAAGGAATACCACTGGGCACACTGCCATCATCTGTGTGGGAGACCTGAGTATCTTCCATCTGGTCCCTGTCACTCTCCATGCTCTGACCAACCTCTCCTATAACAAACAATACTTGACACTGTACCAACATTGGCTGGACCTCAGGTTGTACTACTTGTTGGTGAGGCTGTCCAAAGTCAAGGTTTTCATTTTTGAATCAAATTCGAACCTTAACTCTCAACTTTGATCAAACCCAAATTGAATATTTAATAATAAAAATGTTGTGAATTGAATCCAAATAAAATTATTTTATTCAGCATAAACTAACAAAAACTAATCAAACTTCGATTCGAGTTTGGTTCAAATTGAAATAAGTTGACTTTGCACACATATAGCTAACTTTTTATGACAAGTTAAATTATTCAAATGTTACACTCTTAGATTCAAATTAAGAATTAAATGCTATCAAATGTGAAAATAAAATCTATTTGTATTTGAAATTTATAATCTGATTGGAATATTTGAAACATCTAAATTCAAAATGTTGAATCAAATACAATTAATATTGTTTTGTGGGTTTCTATCATCTATGACAAAATGTATCCTCAGGTTGCGGATAAAGGATACGGCCTTTAGATGTGAGAAGTAGTTGCAATTATATTGAATAAGCAGTCGCGGAAAGTCAAAAGGGTGGTCCTCCAACTTGGGGTTTGGGCATGGGCGTGATTAATGTAAATAGAATAGAAAGGGAGCACCACTTTGAAGAATTTAATTAAGTCATCCCTTATAAGAAAAAATCAGTTAAATTTTAATACAAATACAGACACACACATTTTTTTAAATAAGTAGAGTTAATTGAATATTGGTATGTATTTAAAATGTTTATTTAATATTTAAAGTTCTAAAATGTGACCTTATTTTTAACAGCTTTCATACAGCTTTATGTACTGAGTGACGTCACATGCTCAGCCAATCAGAGGTCTTTCTCTATCCATCTTCTATTCTCTTTACATTGGGTGTGATGAGCTATCACCATATAAGGAGTCCCATCAAAAAATATCCAAAATTTTGTCATGCTTGTTTCTTGAGTAAAATACAGTCCAATATGTTGGTTTTGACTGTGAGAATCTTGCCCTTTTTTGTTATGTTCAAACCAAAACATTCATCCTTTCAAATTGGCATGAGACAGATGATGGGGATCTGGAATGGCTTCAAACTCATCCAATGCAAAATTGAAAATTGTCAATTTTGTTTCTAATAATTCAACACAGCATTTTTTATAAATTTTACTTAAAAGCAGCCTATCAATGCTAAACTGTCTTTTAAATTATTATTTTTTTACACAAAGTGACTTTACTATGAAAGTTATAATGAAGAGTTTATCAACGAAAATATTTTAGTTTGTTTGTGGAATCATCTTTATAACTGACAATATTAGTTATATTCATAGTAATTTAATTTATTCTATATTTTTAACTTTTTAAAGCTTCTTGTTTTAAACACTTAATATGCTTTTTAAATTAATTTCCATGCTGTCTTTTTAACTTTTACCTATTATTTCATCTTATTATTTTCCATTTTTTCAATTAGATCCTTTTGTATACTGCTTTTATTAGGCGTTCCTTTGAATAATTATTTTATAACTAACAGTTTAAAGTCATCTGCAAAATAACATGGGCTCTTACATTATTATTATTATTATTAGCACCGTGTCTTACTACCCGTTTGGGTTATACACACTTAGGCTAATGTGTAATGGTAGGGTGATTGTGAGATGAAATGGAGGACCTACAGTTTAACGTGGAATCCGAACNGGAGGACCTACAGTTTAACGTGGAATCCGAACCATGGTGGAGGCCTGGCATTCCCCACATTCACAAGATGTCTTGTCAGAGGTGAAGGAAGGGTTTGGTAATCAGATAAAATGGGCTCTTACAGATAATCACCTTTTCAATAAGGGGGATATAGCAGAGATGCATAATTTATGCAAATAATCTCCAAATAACGGGCAAAAATTGCAAACATAAATCTTTATATTTCAAATAAATGTGTTTGAAGTTAAAGTGTCTTGCATGCAGCGTGAGCAGTCCCACCATTCCCCACTTTAGAACCAGTAAACAGTTTGATTGCTACAATTTGATTGCTACAACAGTAACCGTGCCTACAAAAATATGAGGTAGAAATTAATCTTGAGTGAAAATTCAAAATTCCACACAAACATTCTAAATTATTTAACTTATTAATTATCAAAAGAATTTTATTTATTTATTTAAGGTATTTAATGTGCACTTTTCCCATATCTTTTAAATGCCTAATTCAACATGGAACCAAGAGCTTTTCTTCCCTTCCGCAGGAATTTGTGGTATGGATTTTTATCTTTCAAACAAAGTCTGTTGACCCTGGCTGAGTTTAAATCAATGAACATCAGCTCCTAACGAGAGTACATTACTCCAATACCCCAAGGCTATCTTTTCAAGAGAAAAATGTAAGTTTTGAGCATAGAATTTAGTTTATTTTAAAGTTAAAAAATATATTTCCATACTTAAAATGTCCTTTCTATTTCTAAGGTGAAAAGAGCATGTTCTTCGTTATTGTCATTCCTATAAGATTAATATTTTACAGTAGTGTTAATTTAATACTAAACTGTATTTTCTTTACCTTGTCATCTGGGTGTATTTATAGAAGGGATGGACGGGAATGACATTTTTATATTGGGATGAGAAATGAGTCAAAATATCAGGATCGGAAAATTATAAAAATGATGCTTTAGATTAATTCTAGATTAAAATTAAATATTGTTTTTATACTAATATGGTAATACTTGTAAAGGTAAGACACGTGGTGCTAAAAAAGAAGGAAAAAACCCACTGACAACCTAAAATTGCATCACGTAACATAATTTGAGAGCCGCTACTGTATTATTATTATTATTAATTATTATAATTATCAGCACCGCGTCTTACTACCTGTTTGGGTTATACGCAATTATGCTAATGTGTAATGGTAGGGTGATTGTGAGATGAAATGAAGGACCTACAGTTTAACGTGGAATCTGAACCACGATGGAGGCCTGACATTCCCCACATTCACAAGATGTCTTGTCAGAGGTGAAGGAAGGGTTTGGTAATCAGATAAATCTGTGCCAGGATAGAGGATTGAACCTCGGCCGCCAGCACAGAAGTCTGACACCTTACCCCTAGACCGCCAGGTCACCAGCCGCTACTGTAAAAGCTAGGTTCAAGTTACAGATATGTCCAGATGGACACTAACAATATGTGCATTTGTGCATACAATGTCTACATCAATATTCCACCTCAACAATCATAACACACATATAGGCCTAAATTTTCAATCATTCTTTTTATGTCTTTTTGTCAATTGTTTTTTCAAAGGTATTTTCTCCCTTTTGTTTAGACATTACAAATTAGTTTCATAACAACTATCAAAACATAGTTTGTGGGTCCCAAGTTAAATTCCTGTGTCCAGATAACATTTGTTAATTTAAATAATATGTAGATGAGGCTATAACCATATTCAACATCATGTAGAGATAATGCTTGAAATATTTAACATCCCCCCCGTTTCCCCCTTAGTTCGTCATATCTGTTAATAGCACACTTAGTGTAGATAATATTTATATTTTTATTAATTACACTAGTGTGTTAATAATGATAAATATCTAAAACAAAGGAAATGTACCAACATTTTTGTGGAGGGACAAAGGGAAACCATTTAGAAAGATGCATCCTTTGTTTGCCCATTCAGGATCTAAACACTGACCCCTATTCATCGTTCTGATGGTTTAGTTCGGTCCCAGACTTAAAGTTTTCATTCATAATAGCCAGAGAAAACTGTCTACCTGCTAACCCTCTACCTCCATCACCCTCCTTACCCACCCTAAAAACTTCATCCCAAGACTTTCCAGTAACTCCACCGCTGACGAAGATAGGTGTTTTGGTTCTTCACGGAACGGATATGTAGCATTCACTTTCACCTTTTCCTCAGCGACAAAAACGCTATCTTAAAGATTTCTCTCAACATTAGCTCTGTTCAAACACCGTTAAACGTGACACTTTCACAATGATATAGAGAAAATAAAATAATATAAAGTAAAGAAATATAGGAAGGAATTAAAGGACAAATATACAGCACACTGTAGCTTTATAAAGATAAGATAAACACATTTCACACGTTACAAAAAATCTAACCACACATCTGCTATGAATTATCGTAAGAGTCAGCCGCCATGACAGCCAAACATAAAAAATTAGTGATAACTAAACAAGCATCTTTATTCTTATTTCAAAACCGATGATCTAAGAAAATCTAATCATAGATAATAATTTACTTTATATTATTCAAAAGTTAGATATTTTGTAGAGTTTCACGAGCTAAAACTCAAATTCGGCTTCATTGCCTAGTAAGCTCTAGGTATTATCAATTGTTTGTTTAAAATCGATTCAAGCTATCTCATCACACCTTACATGACATGTAGGCAAAGTTTTAAGACTTAAATACTTAACACTTCGATAATTCATTATTTGTTTTTAAATATATTTTGATTATTGTGAATGGTAGAATTTTTAATATTGTGGTGAAGTAATTAGAAAAGTAATCAAAAATAGCACAACGAAATAAAATTCAATTTGATTATGCCCATCAATAGCCCCAGCCCATTTGAGAAGCTAACCATGTTGAATAATAAAGAGTGGTATTGAGAATTTTAGTCAGGGTTCTTACCCAGATATGAAACATAAATTTAAGAACTTTTCAAGAACTTTTTAAGGACTGTTAAGGACCAAAACTGTTATTTCTCGTACTGCCAAAAGCTAAACAGGTCAATAAAAAAATTATAAACCATACCAAATTTTTAATAGATGGGGAAAAATAACTTTTCAACAAATTTAATGAATAGATATGACTAGAAAAATTAAAATCTAACTTTGTTGTCACTTACTTCACTCTCCTTGGTTTATTGGTTAGTGCAGTCATTCTATATTCAGTATTCCACAAGATGAGTATGGATTTAACAATTTAACAATGTTTTCTACTGGCACATGCTATTCATTTACGGTATTTTACATACAGGAGTCAAAGCATGAATGTTTGTACTAACAATAATTAAAATATCAGTTTTTTATAGGTCCTAGAATCAGCAGAACGAGTAACAAATAGTTTAAACAAAAAAATATCGGGCCAAATAACATTTAAATGTTTTTATATCCATTTAACCTATCAGATAGCTGCTTGTTGATGTCAGCCAGTGCAACAGTTTTTTCTCTTGCTGTTCTTCTGAAACTGTTAGACTTCGAAACAAATGTTAGATTTCCTGTTGTTTTGCTTGCTCTGGCAGTCTATCAGCAGATTTGGTAAGTGTGTCTACATCAGCCTGAAGCCTTTGTTTTTTTGCTTTGAGTTCATCTATTTCAAGAAAAACTTTTCTTTTTTGAATTCTTCTGTGCAGTTTCTTTCCCTCTTCGATCTGCCTCCAAATAGCTTTGCCACTTTTGTCGTGCACCAGCAACTGACATAACCATGTTTTTGGTTATTTCAATATTAGTAACACCACCAACTGATACAATTTGTTGCCAAATTATTCGCTGTGCAATGAGTGTGCGCTGTTGCATATTTTCCACTTCTATTTACTTGTTTACAGAAAAACCTCTCTCAACTGCTGCTTGTCCATGTGATAGAATAAGTACCATTTTCATCACACACCACAATTTGTCATATTTTGTTCTAGGCTTTGCACGAACACATAACAGTGAATCCAAACAGTTAGTCCCAGGCTTACAATTTTGAAATTCAGAAGAAAAGCCAAACTCTGCAATAAATTCTTTATATGATGAAATTAATGCATCACATTCAGTGTCCTGAAGTCTTTTAGCCTCCACTAGTATCTTAAGCACTGACACAAACTTGGTTGCACAGTTAGTATCCACATTCATATCTCGAGGATCCATACAACTAAGGTTTCTTACAATTGAGTACTGTAATGGGCCCTTATGCAAGATTTTCTTTACTGTTTCAATAAGAAAATCATGACATTATATTCACACTTGAAGAACATCCTTTTCTTTAACAATTTTTTTTGGAGCAAATTCTTGACTCTGTTTTCTGCAGCGAATCCCAAGTTTATTTTGGTCACTGGCAGCTGGTTTTCTTTTTTCGCTACTTCAACTTTAACCAGTTTGTTACTGGTAGTTGATTTATTTATTTCATCTTCTTTAATGAATCTCTTCATTAAGTTTCTAAGCATTTTCAACATGTCTCTTTCCAGAAATGGAAGCATTGGCGTATCAGTTTGGTACATTGTCAAAAAAGGTTCTACTTGTTTTGCAATTGACTGAAATATTAATATCTTTATAGGAGTCAATGCATCACTGGTCACTTCTTTCACAACTGTAAAGCATTTGGTGTTTGGATTGGGAAGTTTCTTGTCAGTAACTAACTGCACATATTTAGTTACATGAGGCCACATTTCAAGAGTGCGTGTTACAACAGTTTAACTGCTGGTATGAATTACTGCCATGTTTGTGTCTCTCTTCAATCGATCACACACCAGGTCATAAAATTTCCAATTGACATTTGGACCATCCATGGATAGTTGCAGTAGAGACTGTTTCGGAAGACCAATTTCAGAAATCAACTTTTCAAAGGAAGTGAACATATCTTCTGCAGTAGCATGGCCCAGGAAATCTGAATGGATGTAACAAGATTGCACTTTATCTGCTTCCCAGTGGCGAATATGGTAATCTAACTGCTTCTCCTGAAGCTTTCATCGAATAACAAAACATATGAATCTTGTTTCTTAAGCTTCTCCATGAGTGCAATCTGAAAATAAGGAGCAATGCCAAAACATATATATGCACATTTTGTCTCACCCAATGAAGAACTTTTTGCAATTCCACTGTTGATTTTTTTTTTTTAAATAATAGTCCGATATCTTTGCATGATCTGTATGAATAATGACTGCTGCATACTTTCAAGGCCCAAATAATTTTGGCCGTTAGAGTTTCCTGTCCAGTTAAGGAGCTTATTATCTGCTGTCCTTGTGGTAGTTGTTCTGAATCAGTAGCTGCAGAACTCGAAGATTGCTCTGGTTGTGTAGCACCGAGAAAATAGTGAATTCTTAAAGGTTTTTTTTACATGCAAGACTACAATGTTTTTCCCATTCATATAACTTGTTAAAGCTGACACCCCCATTTTGACAATGTCAAATACGGAAGAGCATATGCTACATCTGGCTTTGTTCCTTTCTGGTACTTTTCAAACCATTTATTAAATTTGGGGTTATGTAAGTACAATTGAAAGTACAATTCCCCGGCATTTTGGCACGTAAATAAAAACAAAACAAAAGGCGATTTTCTGCCTTTACATAACACACGGTATTAAAAGTTACAAAAAAAATTCATTCAAGAATAATGAAAAATTGGTTTATTTATCCATGGCAGATTACTTGCTATCACACTTTAATAAAACTTTCGTGTGGAAATAAACAGTGGTAACGAAGCAAACTGAACCAGTACTTAAGGACTTCCATAGAAATAAAACACATTAAGATAAAACAAACTACACAGCTACCATCTAAACACCAAATTTCACAGGATAATGTTTACAGACACCAAAATGGCGTGACCATAGATAATAGAGTTATAGAATGGCCACTCCGTATAGTATGGCTAGAACAGGAATTTGAGCGCTAAGGTGGTTGAAAGATGAACTAATAGCTATCGGTGGGCATTTTAGTGCAAAGCTGTAATTATAGTTACTTAAAGTGTTAATAGGTAGTCGCAAATCTTCAAAGAATTATTACAAATGATGGTTTTAAAGCAACTTATAAAAAACTGGCAAATGCACAAGAATTGAGTTTTTAAATATTGGAAATTAGAGAAAACATTGTATTTCGACAGTAGCGCTAATGTGTTTGCCAGAGAAGTTAACACTGTTTCCCCTTGCCCCCATAGAGATCAAAACCCATGGGTTGATGACGCGATAAGATAACCAATAAAACCAAAGCAGCAGGAAGATTAGCGGAGAGTAAAGTAAACAGCAGACAACAGCTAACGCTTGATCAAAGAGCATGTGCTAGATATTTCATGTCCCAGAATATCTTAAATCACAGTCTTTACAACCATTTCAAAAATTAATATTGAAACCTGGAAATTCCAGGACTTTTCAAGGGTCAGAGTAATTTAAGGACTTTTCCAGACATTGAACAGACACACATTAAATTCCAGGTCTTTCAAGGTCTGTACAAACCCTGTTTAGTGTATAGTATCGATTATCGAGATACCAGTTGATACTATGGTTATCGAGTATCGCATCAGGCCACAACTAGGTAGTTATTTTTAGCAATAACCTAAAAATTAGCCTAAAAATCAGTGAAAATAATCAAATATCCTGTGATGTATTATATCTTTAAAATCTGCGAAAATGAATAAAAATCTCTAAAAACAGGCAGCTCTGCACTATTGTATTAATATTAAATAAAGATGTAAACTAACCTTTGAATGTAGGCCTAACACATTCCTTAGTCTGCGATTTTAAGACGACCCCTAGATTTTGAAGTTACAAATTTGGGAGAAAAACTCGTCTTAGATTCAGAGAAATACGGTAATTAGCTGTTTATACTACCCATAAAAAGTATATAGATAGAATAGGTGCAAACTGACGATTTCATCCTTCAGACATCTTGCTATAGAGCCTGTATTCTAGACTTACCTTGTGGGGAGGCCTGTAGGGGTGTAGTAGGCACACTGCGGCCTGTGCCTTGCTCATCCATTTGTGATAAGTCGATGCGAGTGTCATCCATTCCTTCAGAAGCCACCTGAGCTACACCTGTAACCACCCAATAGTTAGATCACATGTCTACCACAATTATATTTGTGTAACATATTTATAAAAGGCCGAGGGATTGCTCTGCATCTATGGGCCATTTTTGTACAAACCAATTAGTTGAAAAATACACAATCTTTAATATTTTTAAACAGATTAATAGACAGTTAATAATACACATATGAATTAATTAGCAAAATTATGTAAGATAGTGGTGACCAAAATATTTGTGTGCCTACTTCATTGGTTCAGACCAAAAATGGCGGGTTTAGCTATTTATACATGAATATTGATTTAAATGAGCTTATGCAGAGTTAGTTTGTTTTAATGTAGTTTACTGTTTAACTGGTGTTTATAGCGTTAAGTTAAGTATATAGTAGATATAAAACATAGTTTTAATTTATCTAAAAATCGTTAATACAAGTTAAGCCTTCGTGAAAACTAAAATTTTGAACCAGAATCTCAATCTTACAAAGAATTGGATTTGATTGAAAATTCAAAGACTAATAATGGTGGAGGTGATACAAGTGTATACCCCAAGAGTGAGGCTCCCAGTAGAAGAAAAAGAAAAGTTTGAGGAAGACCTAGAAAGGCTTATAGGAAACAAGTGTTAGATAGTATTGGGCAATCTGAATGCAATAGTAGGAAAAGAGAGGAGAGTTTGAGGAGATGTTAAAGAAGAAAGGATGGGGAGAGAGCAAAGAAGAGGGCTTAAGACTGTTGGAGTTTTGTGCAAGAATAAAATGAAAGTGGTAAGCAGCTGGTATAAGAAGGAAAAAAAAAGTCATAAGATCACTAATTACAGTTGGGATGGGGAGCCAAATTCAGTAATAAACTACTTTATCATGGATGAAGAAATGAAAAGGCAGACCAATTTAAAAACAGTCTGGTGGGAGTGGCAGAGGAGCTTTGTGGGTGGATAAGTAATAAGAGACAAATATATGCTTCCATAACTTTATCTACCATATAAGAAAAATAAGAATCACAAACAGTTAGAAATTTGAAATGTTTCATATTTTTTTATTAGTCCTTTGAGTAACTCGTGCATGATCTGTTCCAATTGCATTCTATGCGCAGTTGCACATGTGTGTTGTATGGTCTCTCGCTAGAAATTATCTTATGATATTTATTTCAATTCAAGTTCTAATGCTTGTTGAAGTTGAAGTTCAAACTTTAAAACAAAAAATAAGACAGTCAAACTAATAACAATATGATATCATAGATAAAATATTTTTGCAATGTTGATCAGCACAGGTTAACCAATCTAATTATATAACTAAATACTAACTACATTAGTACTAGTTTTGTATTTAAACATATTAATTAATACAAGTTTTAGCTATTGTAAGTTCGGAAATATTCTTTATAATATATCATCGATGTTAAATTTTTAATATAATTGAAATTATTATTTTAGAAATGAACTAGGTAATGATACTAAAAATAATGATTATTCAATTATTTAATAATCTATTTAGCTATTTTTATTTTCATTGCTTTGTCATGGCAAATGAGGGTACAGGGAGTGCATGAACCAGTAGAGTAAGTAAGACTGAGATGGTATGGGCATGTAATGAGGATGGGAAAAGAGAGGATGCCAATGATGGGAATGAAGTGTGTAGGAAAAATACCCCAAGGGAAGCCAAGAAATTAAAGAAAGAAGAATGGAGGAAGGATAGGGACATTTAGCTAAACCGACCCGGCCACAGCATGTAAATAGATGAGGATGAATTTGTGAAGCTACCAAATGTTTTATAAGTGAAAGTGCCCATATCATATTAATTATATAGGCTATGCTTTCCAAAGTATTATAAAAAGCGGTTTGTATGTACATCAAGTGGAACTTCGAAAATTACGAGCCTACAAAACTAACTATCTCAACCTTAAATTATGAGGTCAGCTCGAAATCCGAGTATGTGCAGTGCCCTACTATCTATCTATTCAAACCTCCATTCTGTTGAATCAATTTGGAAGTGCTGCAAGTTTTCAGTTATATTTAAAATCCTTCTATTATCATCATCATCATCATGCAGAGTTTCCTGTCACTGCCACAGTCAGTCTCAGCCATAAGCCTCTCAATTTACTTCTGTCCTCCCACCACCTTTCTCCTCCACACCTCTGTCTCGAACATAAGCCTCTCAATTTACTTCTGTCCTCCCACCACCTTTCTTCCTCCACGCCTCTGTCTCGAACATTAGCCTCTCAATTTACTTCTGTCCTCCCACCACCTTTCTCCTCCATGCCTCTGTCTCGAACATAAGCTTCTCAATTTACTTCTGTCCTCCCACCACCTTTCTCCTCCACGCCTCTGTCTCGAACATAAGCCTCTCAATTTACTTCTGTCCTCCCACCACCTTTCTCCTCCACGCCTTTGTCTCGAACATAAGCTTCTCAATTTACTTCTATCCTCCCACCACCTTTCTCCTCCACGCCTCTGTCTCGAACATTAGCCTCTCAATTTACTTCTGTCCTCCCACCACCTTTCTCCTCCACGCCTCTGTCTCGAACATAAGCCTCTCAATTTACTTCTATCC
>CABEEJ010011127.1:1054-11956 GCA_901482245.1 Timema douglasi | reverse complement strand
CAAACAAAGAAGGGTTCTACCGTTCAATCAGTCCTTATGGTTTGTTTGATCTTGAGCTTACACAGAAACTGTTTGATTGATGTAGTTGAAACTTGATAATTAGATATTCTATAGCCACACGTTATGAACATTTTTATTCAAGCCCTTAAATTAAGGATAATTAATTGATTTTTAATATTTAAAAAATATTCGGACACTGGATTTAACGAATTTTGTTGATTTGTGGATGGATTTACATGACAAATAACAATCTATACTTATGTTTTGATAATAAATTTGTTAGAGAGAAGTTTATTAAATACATTCTTGGTACATTTGAGATTATTTTAAAATAGGTAATACGTTATTGTTTAAAATGTATATTTGAGGAGTGTTTCATATGATAAATACGAAGGCATAATTCAATGTTATCTCTTGCTCCAGGGTATTATTCCAGGGAATGGTTAGAAGTAATCAAGGTATGGAAGATCCTGACGGCAAGATTCACGCAAACCTCGATCTTACGAATGGTCCGGGAACCAGAAGAATTGTGTTTGCCATGTTTGTTTGTCATGCTGAGAACCAATGAATTTGTTAAACAACACTTTCGCCATAGCTACGTAAGTACAGTCGTGTTATAAGTTACTAGTATTTAGGCCCGTTTGGGATAATAAAATATCCTCAGTATTCGTTTAAGATGACTATAGAATAACTTTATGAAATAATAGACTAATATAAAGACATATATAACAAATAAGCATCGTGGTTTCCTGAAGATCGTCATGGTCCATCAAGCCGTGTCACAAGAAGTTGTTTATTTAACTATCATGTGACGCTTGTAAAGGCGACAGATGTACAGCTATGCAATAGCAGTGCTATGAATACCCTTCTAAATAATCTTTAATTTTTAGGTTTTTCATTTTTAAGTGTTTTCATCTACTTCTAAAAAATTAAAATTTTCGAACTTATCAAATTTGTTTATTTATATTATCTTAGCAGTTTTGGAGCCCCCCCACACACTTTTCACCCGTTTTCAGGACCGCTATTATTTTGATTTTCAAAACTTTCAACTTCTATGTTATTTGATGTGATATTTAGAATAATTTTCCAAATTTAAATTTTCCTCCGCACTGGAAGGTAGATCTTCTAATAGTGTCTACTTCCGCTTCCCACAACCAAATTTGGTTCCCACATTCCCATTTTAAAATTTTAATAATTATTTGGTTGTTTGATATGGCACTTTTACGTGCTTGCCTATTATTTATTATTTGGGGCTGTCGTCCTAATGGCTTCCAATAATCTAAATATTATTTCACACTTATAATTTTTTTATATAAGATTTTGAAATTCTTAGATCTCCTTCAACCCAGATATACGAAATTTATATTCTCTAACATACTAAAAGGTGGGCATTTTCTAAAATTTAGGACATTTCTTCTAATCTCCCATCTCTCTACCTCCACACCTATTATAGAGTTTTTTATTTCAAATGTTAAAGATTTTGGGGTCTCTTCACATCTTAGTGCATTTTCTTAAGATACTCCGTGTGCAGTTTAATGATTGATGATAGTTAGTGTTATAGTTTTATTGAAGGGGGTGGGGGAGTGTGATGGACCACTAAAGTGACAGTGGCCATCGGGGGGCCACGACAGTCACATGAGGGCAGGAGAAGAGAAAAGTGTCCAAATTGATAAAAAGCTGAAATATTTATTTAAATATAATGTTTACACATAAACTACTCATAGCAAAAAATAAATTAAACTAAATTCACTACAGAAAATTTTGTGGAAACAAAATTTATTCAAAACGTATAGCTTAGGATATATTTATAAAATAGAAATAACATTGATGTAATAATTAAAACTACAATAAAATTACCCATAAAACCATATGTGTGCTGAAATAAATTATGATGGTGAAAATCTCCTACTTACAACAGTGGAAGAGTGAGTAAGTGTCTCCCTTTCATATAAAAAATAAAAAGGGAATAGATAATATGCTCAAAACTTTATAAAAATGATGCTAGTTATTATTAACACTATTACTACTATTATGTATTCTGTATTAGACAGGTCCATTCCTTTTGTCGCCCTCGCCCTGTCTCCTGCGTCTTCTTTGAGCTTCCCGAATTTTCTTCTTTCCTTCAAGTCATTACATATTTGAATCCTACTCCTTCCTAAGCTCCTCTTTCCCTCAACTTTTCCTTCTATGATGTTGTGCAGGAGAAGGATGTGTCTGATCCAGTTTGCTTTGCAATGAAGACTTATAACCAAAATGGTTCTCTTCTCACCCACTATTCCTAGGAATTATTCGTTACCCTGATCTTATCAAGTCTTCTCCAGCTCCACATCTCAAAGCTCCAAGTATTTCTTCTCCCTATTCCTGAGAGTCCAAGTTTCTGCTCCATAGAGCACGATGCTCCAAATGTAGCATTTCATCAGTTTATTCCTCAGTTACAAACTCAACTTTCTGGTAACCTCATATTGTTGAAAGATTCCTTGGTCGTGGCAAACCTAGAAATAATTTCCTTGGTGCAGTAGGCATCCTTTGTCGGCAGGATTTGCATGTACTTGAACTGATCTTTGTTTTCCAAATTCCTGTTGCCAATTTTGATTTTCAATGGTTCTTAATTTTTTGAAATTACCATCACTTTTGAGTTCTCATTGTTAACCTTCATGCCAAATTTTCTCCCTGTTTCCACCATCTAGTCCATCATTTCCTGCAACTCTTCTTTACTCTATAATGTGATCCTTTCTGTTCTATCTACAAGATCCCTCTATGGACTATCACTACCCTTTTAAAACTTAGCTATTAGTTCTCATCCTTTTAACCATGTATTAGTTATATTCAAACAATATTTCAAAAAAATAACTATTTCTGTTAATTACCAATCATATAAACAAGAGGATTTGTGTGTGATGTTTTGAAGTAAAATATTAATGGTCTTCATTTTACAAAATTCTAAATGATAGGTTATAGTTATCTTAAGTCTCTCCTCTCACTGGGCTGCCTACCACGATGTTTAAATATCCCTTATCAATTTCTGTTAGTTACTACACTACAATATACATCACTGCTTCCATTATAGAAACAACATTGTTTGTTATGTCCATTGATTGAATTATTTCAAACCATCTCTGGCACAAATCTCGAAGGTTCTATAGTATCATAACTCCACTAGGTATTTATTTAACACATAACACTAGAATTTACAATATAGCTGTGAGCTATATCTGCATCTAAGACCCACTATATGAATTCAAAGCAAGAGAGATTGAACTACCAGGCCTTATTAGTATTTGTTTTACGATCATCAAAATAATAATGATTGTTAATTGGAAAGCTAATATAGCCATTTAACCATCCCCTTCTTGGACTGTAGATTTTAGACTATAATAAATACAGACAATGTAAGGTGCTAACTTCAAACTATACATTTGAAGATATAGCATTAGTAGTGATGTCTTGTACATGAACATATTATATTATTTTAAAACAATACTTTAAAGGTGGAATTTGAATTACATGAGATTAAAATATATTTGAATATCTCTTTTATTTGTTTTTAGGTGCGTTTACAAAGAACTTGGCTCATCTTTATGACAAGTGGTGTAAAGGAAACCTTCTTCTCAGAGGTCCCTCTGCAATATCACAACGAACTCATCATAGTGGAGGGCAAGGAAGACAAGCTCATGTTTTGGGAACTGTACAAGATATTTCTATTCCAAAACCCTCCCAAAGCATTTCTACTGGGCACCAAGTACCACAGAAATAAGGCCTTACTTTCCAGGATGAGTTTCCATAAAAGGAGAAATAACCTTTGGGGATCTAATCTTGAAGTATTCACCTACAATGTAAGAATTCTGAACTGATTTCTTACTAATTTGTTTGATGTTCTAATCTAATATATTTCTTGAAAGTGTGTAAGAAATATATTGATCAAAATATTCCTTCTCATAGTCATATAAGTATTTATCGTATAAAGTACAACACTGAGAGTATCATTGCTTGTATTTACCTGAGAGATTACCGGTGTGTTTGAAGTGCCTACGTTCATCCCCTCTTCGTGCCTTAGAACCACATTCCAGAACCTTTTACGTTTAGTTTGCAAGTTGAAGAGCGTAGAATTAGATCTTTGTATTTTATGAAACGCGAGAATATTTGTGTTACAATATTGACTTTTGAGTAACAGATGCATGTACCCAATCAATGTATTATTTAATTCAATTTGAAATTTTAGTCCCTTATATTACATTTGCCGGTATATGTACAGTTTATACCTTGCGTTCATATGAAAATGTTTCTCTTAAATATTTCGAAAACAACGTCTTGTTGGAAAATAATTTGAAACAAAGTTGTTTAGTTCTAAAGGGGAAGTAAGGTGGTATGAGATCTCATATTTTGTATCGAATATTCTTGTAGCACTTTTCGTGTTTTCATAATGGCGGTGTACAGCTTAGCCAGAAGAACACACCTCTCAAGTTAAAGCATCGCCGGCTTCTGGTGCGGAATTATAATTATTCAAGCATAGACCTGCTTTGGGAAGACAAACCCATGTGTGTGTGTGTGTGCGTGTGTGTGTGTGTGTGTGTGTATTTGTACACGCTTATGGACATTTGTAAAATAACAAACAAAATAATTATTGAACATTTTCATTTTAAAGTAGGCTATCAACCAAATGGTACGCCAGTAGCACTAAACACTTCACCCACCGAAATGTTGGAATGGCCCAAAGTTTCCACGTGAGTTAATTCATTCAAAACTATAGGATTTGTCTGTTTCTATTTGAGACAAACCCAGGTTCTTTAGATTTTGAAACAATATCCTAAATATAATGATGCAATACATTGTTATTTGCTCCATTTGTTTGAAAGCTGCTCACATACCCTGAGCACATTGATTCTGCGCTTGGTGGGACTCAATGGAAAGGCGCACCCTACCACATTCAAGGGAAACTTGTTTGAAAGTGATCGAGAAGTGTTGTGTTTGTATGAAAGTTAAACTAATCTAATAAATATAACGTTTCTCACGATGATAATTGGTGTTTGTTCCAATTTGTGAAGTAAATAAATATGGTTTTTGGTATATTTGCTTTTATTTTCAAACGTATTTACAAAGTTGAATTTGGTTGTGACCCCTAAATTTAGTTGTGACCCCTGAATTAAGTACTAATGACCAAAAATATTGCAGGGCTTATCCATTTTATCTACGGGACAAGATCTTCCTTGAAGGAAACCAATTTGCAGTTTTCACTTTTTTGGTCCAAACTTATATATATATTACAGCTAGAACCCAAAATCCGTTAAACCCCGATTTCAATAGGGTTAAAACTAGTTCCAGCAAAGCCATTTTTCCAATACTGATTTTAACTAGTTAATCTTATATTTAACTGTTTACTGTCGGTAAAATCGAGTTGAAATGGAAAGGATATATTAAATTAATTTGTTTGCAGTTTTGACTAGGAAAAATTATTTGTTACTGAAATCTATAAGTTAAAGTGTTCTTGCAGGTTCAAACTTGTACTGGGAGGTGTGACGTGTTTCCTGAGGTGTGTACGTTCTACTTGTCTCAGGGAATTGTCTGCAGATGACTAGTGCGGCTGGCTTGCTAGTGAGTTGAGAGTGTTAATCAGGAGTATTGTTTATT
This sequence comes from Timema douglasi, assembly GCA_901482245.1. Lineage (NCBI taxonomy): Eukaryota > Metazoa > Arthropoda > Insecta > Phasmatodea > Timematidae > Timema > Timema douglasi. The sequence continues at coordinate 6,331 of CABEEJ010011127.1, read as the reverse complement.
TTTATTGTTCCTACACTATGAGTGTTGAAAGTCAATGTTGGGAGAATTTAGGAAGAAAATGAAAAGTGTTTTTCATGGATCAATTACTTAATTCAGAGAAAAATTAAGAGAGTCATTACAATGTAATGACAAGGGAAGATTACAATCCTCATTTAGCGGAAGTTGAAGAAGCAAAATCTGCCGGGAAGAAGACGCCTTTGCAATACCGTTGATTGAAAAGATTTGATATTATCGAAATTGATGAAGTGAAAATTTGGTCTCAGGAGGTGAAACTGTAATGTAATATTTACCAGTAGAAGAAATCTACGATGATACTGAAGCAGCTCATGTAGCTGTAAGACATGGAGGCAGAGATATGCTTAAAATGTAAACTTCAAGAAAATATTCCAATGTAACTAAAGAGATGTTTTTCTCAGATATCTACGAAACCTGCCAATTGAAGAAAAAGGAAGGCTTGGCTAGCAAGCCCGTCCTTCATTTGGGACTGAACAGCCACTGCCAGGTGGACCTCATTGAATTGAAATCTCAGGCTGATAACGGGTTAGAGTTCACTTAGTCTCCAGGACTATTTGACCAAGTTTGTATTACTGAGATCGTTGCAAAGCAAGATGGCCGAAGAAGTTGCCTATCAGTTGAATGATATATTTCTGACGTCTGGTGCCCCGTGTATTTTACACTCAGATAATGGTAGAGAATTTGTCAACTCAGTCATGTATGAGCTTACAGCAGAGTTAAAGATGGTAATCCAATACATAGTAAAAGCCAGGGCTCAGCAGAATGATCCAAACAAGACATCGAAAATATGTTGGCTTCATAGATGAAAGACAACCACTTCATGGTCCAATGGTCTTCACTTTGTGCAGTTTATGAAAAACAAAACTCTTCATTCGGGGATTAAACAATCGCCATGCAAACCCATATTTGTTATTGAGACCAGAGTTGGACTCGTTACTTCCACGCCGGCATCAAAAGCTATAAGAAACGTCCAGTATTAGGTTTTATTTCGAGAAGTCACCGAGCAAATAAATTCAACAGTGGAGGAAAATGAGACCAATGACGAAGATGAGGAAAGGCGGGCTGGTACTCACTCAAATAGTTATTCAGCTAGATAGGAAGCTCATGAAAATGTGTCGATACAAGATAAGAGAATGAAATTGATTTCTGTTGTAAAACATCCTAGCGTTGAAGTTGGAGGTAATGTCATCATCCCTATACCAGATGTAGACAGAACCATGGCAGACCTTCGAAAACACGTAGGAATTGTGCTTGATAAAAATAAATAGGATTTTGAATTGAATTTTAAACATAAATTCTAACAGACCGTAAACAAATCATATTTATTTCAGATCTGAATTTGACGGTTCCCCTCAAGTGTTCCTAATAGGTGATCAGGTGCCCGATCACGAAATTTCTCGGAGGACTGTAGAGAGGAAACCAGCTATCGGAACAAGACAAGGGTTTGTACGCTGCTCATGAGCGAAGAAGTGTACTTCTAAGAGATACTTGAGCAGGAAACCGGTTTATCTTTGTAACTCCAAGTACCATTGCAGCTTGTTGCATTAAGTGACAAACATATGTAATTGATGCTTTGAATACTAAACTCTGTTTCGTGGATTAGTGTTGTTAGTTTTCCCATGATACAACTAGTTTTACCTAAAATCTGGTTTTAACGTTCAGAGAATTAGTTATTCATTTTTTTAACTGGTCTGTACAGGTATTTGTTAGAGTATTTTTAGTAATTCTAGCACTGTCGGCTGCATTTTGTTGATTTTAGAATTAACTCGTTAAAACTAGTATTGTTGAAATTGATTTGCTGGAACTAGTTTTACTTAGTGAAATCGGGTCTTAACGGATTTAAGGTTATAACTGTAGCATGTATATAATATATACACAATATCTAGGAATATTATCTAGGCTAATACATAGGATATTTAAATTATGTAGTTTTAAGCTTTAATGGTTTTAGTAGGGAAATAAAATCCACTCAAGCATTAGAATTAAATGTAAGCCAGATGTTCAATCCGATAATTATGAATTCTGATGAAAATAACAACTCTAATTGATATGTGTTCAAATATGTTAAAATTAGTAAAAACAATGCCTCAATTTTAATATGGTTGTTTTCTTATTGTTTGTAATTGAAAGAAAAAAGGTTTTTTTGCTGTAATAGTTCTATTTTTTTTGTTTAAAATTTAGAAATAGTATACCCCTGTATTAAAAAAAAGTTTTGTGATCTATAGCTATCCCTTATCTTGGATACTAAAAAAAGAAAAGAACGTAGAACAGCAGAAAAAAATATCATTAATAGAACGTAAAAGGGTAAGATCAGTTTATAAATCGAGTACTGTACAAATAACAACGCGAGGCCACTCGAAGTTTAAGATATTTCTGTGTTTCAAATAGTATACAGTATATACATTGAGCATATTACAATAGTTTTATAGAACAGGTACTTGAATAAAGAAAACAAATCAGACTCATCTGGGAGAAGAATAAGTACAATCGGAGACTTTAACTTACTCATAAATATGAGCTACACATACAAGTAAAATAATAACAATACATTTATATTTAAAGATAAGAAGTTTTCAAATACTACATTTATGATCTGGGTGAATAAATTAAAAATATCAAGTGGCATTTAAATTCAAAATAAAGAATATATATAATTATTTTATACTTATTCATCTAAAGAGAAAGTGGTTCAATTGTGAATATTTTTGGCCTCTAAATTATGATTAATCTTTACGTTGTATATGACCTTGAAACCAAAACGTCGATTTTAAAATTCTATATGTATGTCTGTCATTGGGCCTAGATTCTAGATTTCTAGATGGTGTTAGTAGACTTTGTTCAAACTTGATATTTATATGTTTTATGGCTATTGCTCAGGATATTATTTTATTTTAACCCGATTCTCTGAATTAAGAGTAGCTTACTGATGATTTTTTGTAAGATTAAAAATTTGCCAAAAGTAACTTTTATGATTATATTTAAAATTGACATATAGGGAAAGTTTGATTTGAAAAATAGCATTGTATACCGTACTTGTTTTTCATTAAAATTTTAAAAATATCGTACTCGACCGTTAAGATTTAGTTCCACTTGAGTATATATAAATATTTTTTTGTGATTAATAAGGAAAAACATGTTTACAAATATAAATAAATAGAAAGTAACTCATAAAAAAGTTATTTTTGAAAATTTGAGATTTTTTAGAGCTGATTGAACAATTTTGTTAAAATTGTAATATGAGGTGTATTTATAGTAATAAGCATGATGGTATATTCGTTTTTCTAAAGGAAATTTGCTAGGGATAATTAGTGAAAATTTGTTCATTTTTAAAATTTGTTTCAAACTATAGTACATTTTAAGAGATATTTGTAACATAGTGTCATATCATTTATTTAATTTTATCAAATTAATTGAGCTTTGTAAACTCACTTAAATTTATGACATAAAAACAATAATATTATATCAGTTATTTAATTTAACAAAGGTTTATTTTATTTTAATTCCAACAGAATCCTCCATTCACGATTGTATCCGAGGACCCAAAAGGAATAATTGTTGTAAGTGGATATATTGTCGAAGTCTGGAAATTATTAGAGAATGTAATGAATTTTAGGTAAGTGGCGGAACCCATTTATTAATAAATGTTCATATTATTAGCTGGGAGCTCCAGAATCATTTTTGATGACACATTAGTACTTATTGATACATTCCTGAACCCTTAAGTGAGTAGGTATAGATTTATGTATCCTGTGTTCGATTCCTATCATGCCCTAAAACGTACTATCGTATTTAAACATTAGTTGATCAGATTCTATTGATATATGCCTCATACTTAACTACTTACACAACATTTGATTCATTGATGTTGGCATACAATTAATTCGATCACTGATCAGATTCATAAATGATGTTTACATGGAATTTGATAATTTTTTAAATACAAGATTCATGCTTTAACAACATTTGGTCACTAATATGGAACCTGTATCCTAATTATACTTGATTATAGACATGCAATATACTTACAAGATATTTAATGATCATTCAAAATCATGAATAATAATCATAATATTAGACCACATTTAATCATTGATCAGAACCATATTTTTTGTATAAACAACATTAGATTATTGGTTTCAAATTTGCATTGTACTTAGACTGAATCATAACCATGCATTGTAAATAAATAAATATAAAACATATTAGTTTATTGATTAAAGTTATGGATCATATTTAAATGTAATTTTCCAATTGATCATAAACATATATTTACAATATTTTATCGTTTATCCTTGCCTTACTTCATACTTATTCATAATTGGAGCAGTGTTCTGACCCATGCATGATACCTACCTGACATTTAATCATCAATTAATGCCATTAATCGTTTTGAAGACATTTTATCATTGATAAGAATATTTATTCTTACATATACAATATTTAATCAATCATTATGCAAAGAATTATACTTATACCTCCTTGATAATTGTATAGAAATATTCTAACTGCTTTAAAAAACATGTTATCATTAATTTCCGCTATAAATCATGTTCATACTAGATCCGATAGTTGATCTTAGCCATCCATACATGTTAGCTGATACCATTATATCATAGATAGAAGTCAAACACCATGCTAGGAAGACAATCTGACCCATTCATTATACTTAGACAGCATATTTTGATAATAGGTCTTATATATATATATAATATATATACATATATATTATGTATATATGTATATATATACGTACATATATACACATATACATATATATGTAAATATATACGTACATATATACACATATACACACACATATATATATATATATATATATATATATACAAAATGCTCAGGCATTCAATCGTTGATCAGAACAATGTCTAATATTTCTATACTTGTTGATCACCTATAAATCAATGCGTCATTCTTGACTGATATTTGGTCGTTGATCAGAGTCACGTCTCATCCATAGATTATATGTTATAATTTCTCAGACTCATCCATCAAGTGTAGACAATATTTGTTCATTGATTGTAGCCACACAGGATGCTCACGTGAATTGGATCATTTAAATCGTGATTCAATCTCACACAATATGTCATCTTCATTCATTCATTTCAATAGTGCTTTAAACTTACTTGGAATTCTATGACAAGGTAGTTATTGGACCAGTACATCGTACTTATACAACATTTGATAGAGGGCAGTAACTAGAGGCTTGGGGGCTCTGGGGCAACAGATAATAATACCCCCCCCCCC
>CABEEJ010011126.1:0-11959 GCA_901482245.1 Timema douglasi | reverse complement strand
ATCAGTGCTGCTGGCTGTTGACCTGTATTGTCTATCAGTGCTTCTGGTTGTTGACCTGTGTTGTCTATCAGTGCTGCTGGCTGTTGACCTGTGTTATCTATCAGTGCTTCTGGCTGTTGACCTGTATTGTCTATCAGTGCTTCTGGTTGTTTACCTGTGTTGTCTACCAGAGCTGTTGTTGCTGTTCCTGTGGTTGTGGGGTTTCTACTGGTTGCTGCTTAAGGTATTCTCTTGCCAGAGTTGGTAGGGGTTGTTGAAGTGGTCTTGCTCTCTGATGTGTCACAAGGTCTTAATCTGGGTATCTTGCTGGTTTAACTTGTGAAAGCGGCCTCTCCGTGGCATCCTCTGGTTGAGGTGTTTTTCCGTGGCGTTTTCGAAATTGGTCTATGTGTCTTGTTTGTCCAAGTTCCTCCTTAAAACTGACACGGTACATATTCCTCCCTAACACGTCAGTGACCACTGCTGGCATCCATTTAGGCCTCTTTACTCCATATTGCCTTGCCCAGACTGCTGCTCCTTCTGTAAAGACTAGCATATTATCTTGATGGAGTACCGCAAAGCCTGTTGTTGGTCTATCTGGATGTAGCACATCCAAACGTGTTCGGAGTTGGCGATGCATTAGAAGCTGAGCTGGTCTTTGGTCTGTAGTCCCAGTGGAGGTTGTCCAAAGCATGAAGAGGAGTCTTGCGAGCCTAGTATGCCAGTCGCATGTCGTTCTTCCAAACTGTTTCTTAACTATTTTGTACCACCACCCCACCCTACCCTCGGTGATGGGATAATTTAGGTGGAACTATACATACATAAATCTTAATATATAAGAATTGACAATAACAATGATTTAATGGATGTGCGACTGCACATGATACATAAAACATCATAGGTACACAATCTCAATGAGTAAGGTCTATAGCCTTGACTATGTCAAGCAAGATATTTGGCCAGGCAAAGACCAAAGTTTTAAAGGCATGAAGCCCATGAAGGTCAAACTTGACCTCATTAGGAGGCTAGGAACAATCAGTATGGGGCAGATTCAAGTTCTGTTTCCTAGAGCGACAACTGTACTACAGCAAAGGAAAATCCACACAGGAAGAGCAAGATGAAAATTAATGGTCAAATAATTAAGTCTAAGAGCCGTGCCATAGGGGCAGAAGCGGCCCACAAGTTGAACACCCCATCTGGAGTTCTATATAAACAGGCATACCTAGCTAGTCATCATTCCAAGGCCCTCGAATTATCAGAACTATCATTTCCCCAGCAAGCTACCACTGAAATAGGTAAATGGTCATACAGGTTATGACATGGGATACACTCCCATTTTACGTCGCTGGCACCGTGGACTCAGTAGGGAGCTTGCGTGAAGCGCCTCCTTGGATCTATAGCCGTCCATTTACTTCCTCCGGTCGAGCTGACCCCTCGTCGTGAACAGCATGGCCACCGCTGTGCAGATACTTAGTTATTTCGATGTGCGATATCCGTCTCATAGACTATAGGCGATAGCAATCATGTCGTTGCTAATCTATCCTTGGAGCTATATAGCGGTAGAAGCGAAGCATGCCGGGATGGAAGAATGTGAAGGGTGGGGGGTGACACTCTAAGAAGTTCTGGAAGGTCAGCTCCGCTTAGTGGACTGGCTAAGAGCCACTCTCAGTCTTTCCGGGAACTCTGGCCAGTCGAGTGCAGCGGTCCGGCCACTATTCCAATGGCGTCGGGATATTCCCATGAAGTCACCACAATGTTGGTATGTAACACATTGTTATGTATTACAGGACTAGTATTTAGATAATACATGTGTTTATTTACCCATGTTTAATTGCTTAAACCTTTCTTTATATCCCGAAAGGGCCGGACAGGTTCAGCCCGTTACCGTTTGAACCATAAGTTCTGCTTGTCCATTGTTTGCAGGGTGATATGGTGCTGTTGTTACATGCTTAATTCCATTAAGCCTAAGAAAACGTTCAAACCCCTCAGACACAAAATTACGGCCATTGTTACCTATTAGGACTGTTGGAAGCCCATGTGTAGCAGAAATGTCTCTTAATTCCATTATTATGCTCGTTGATGTTGTAGAATTCATCCGTCTGACCTCAGGACATTTATAATGCGCATCTACAAGTATTAAAAAGTTTGGTCCTTGTATCGGCCCTGACATGTCAATGTGTAGACGAATCCACGGGCTTGTTGGTGCTGTCCATGACTGTACTGGGGCCTGTGGGGGATTGTTCCAACTTTTTTGACAGGTTTGGCAAGTTCCCACTACTTCCTCTATGGTTGCATCCATCTTAGGCATCCATGTATAGGTGCGAGCTACTGCTTTTGATTGCACCACTTGATGTGTAGCATGAAGCATGAGGAGAAACCTTTTGCGGAGTTTATTTGGCAATATCACTCTACTACCCCAGAGTAAGCAATCTTGGGACAAAGATGTTTCAGAGAGTTGTGAGCTGTAGGGCTTTAAATCCTCCCCCGCCTCTTCTTCGGGCCAACCCTGTAAAACCCACTCTTTAACCTTACACAGCACAGGATCCTTTATAGTTTCCTTGGCCATTTCAATCACTGAGATAAGCAGGCCTTCCATGTCTATCATAAAAATGCCCCTAGATTCTATAGTCACAGTTTCTGAAGTGTTCAATGGAAGTCTGCTAAGCCCATCTGCATTTCCATTGTGTTTCGCTGGTCTATAAATAATGTTATAAGCATAACCTCCTAGCATTAAGCTCCACCGTAGCATCCGAGGTGTCATAACACTTGGCGTCTGGCGGGTAGGATGAAATAATCCTAGAAGTGGCTTGTGATCTGTGGCTATTGTGAAAGATCGACCCAAGAGAAACTGTTGGAACTTGTTGACACCAAATATAACCGCCAAAGCTTCCTTGTCGATTTGAGCATAGTTACGCTCAGCTCGTGACAGTGTTCTTGATCCAAATGCTACCAGAGCTTCCATTCCATTGTCCATAATATGGAAGAGGACCACTTCAACTCCTGTAAGGAGATGCATCACACGATAGTATCAAGGATCTACTTCTATCATAATGCGTTAGAACTAAGTCTGATGTTAAAATGACTTTTGCTTTATTGAATGCACTCCCATGGTTTTTAGTCCACTGCCATGGTGTATCCTTATCTAGAAGAAGGTGTAGGGGTTCCAGAACAGTAGCTTTGTCCATTAGGAATCTCTCGTAAAAGTATAGAAATCCTAAGAAAGCTTGAATTTCTGTTTTGTTCTTAGGTGCTGGAGCTTTGTGTATGGCTTCAACCTTGTCTTGTAGGAGGTGAATTCCTTGGGCGTCTACCTAAAACCTAAAAACGGCATCACTGGAACTCCAAACATGCACTTGTCCTTAACCGGAACCCAGCATCACTCAATCTTTGTAATACTTCCTGTACTCTGGAATTATGTTGTTTTCTATCGTTGCCCGATATAAGTATGTCATCCAGGAGTACTGCTGTACCTGGTATACTTGTTAATAGACCTTCAATAAGCCTCTGGAAAATCCCCGGTGCTGCACCAATTCCAAAAGGCATTCTCGTCACATGCATCAAGCCTTTTGGTGTATTAACCGTCAATATTTTAGAAGATTCTTCATTCACTTTAACTTGGGCATAAGCATGCATGTACAAGGTCAGGCTTAGAAAACATGGTTCCATCTGTTAGGTTAACGTCTTAATCACCTTTTTGCCAAACTGTTACACATATTTAATCTTGTACACGAACCACATAACTCGCACCAGATATAACGCCAAGAGGAGAAAAGATAAAGTCTTAAGACTGGAACATGTTGTCCATCACTTTCTGCTATGACTACTCTAGTCAGTTCAGTCCATATTGACCAACTTAACCTATACACATCCCTGCTATAGAGCATATTACAGAATTATATTGTATAATGTGTTTAAATAGACAATTAAATATTAACGTGTGAAAATGTATTATTGTTGGGCTAGTACCACTGTTTAATGTGCCCCTTCTTTTTTCTTCGTTCTTCATATGAACATGTTGTGAGGTCTTATTCAGTTTATTAGTTCAATATAAACCATACATACACACACACACATGCCTAACCACGCTGTTCCTTTACAGAGTAGCCAAGAAAGTGTGCATATAGTTCAAAAAACAACTCAGTACTTAATCAATCCAACCTAACTTTCTCCACACTTCCCTATTCTTTCATACTCCCTTCACTTCAACAACATCCATACACCGAGTCATAAATGCTTTTTTATTTTTAAAACTATTAATGTTTCTCTTTTTCACCCATTCATCTACAACATTTTGCCACATCTTACATGGTCTACCCCTTCTTTTGATCTAAACACTCTTACCTTCATATATTTGATACTTCAATTGACCCACTCTCATCCTCTTAGCATGCTCAAACCAACTTATGACGCTTCTTTCTAAATGACTGATTGGGTTCCCTTTCAAACCAAACTACTTCAGAAACAATTTAATACTGACTTTGTACATATGGGGTTTTTTACATACATTGCTTAGATATTTCATTAAAACTGTTTGTACCTTGTTCTTGTGTTTCTCCTGACAAACCCAGCCTTCATAATGAGTGATAGCGTCTACTATTTAATAGAAGAAGAGATGAATTCTTAAACAAAGTATATTTAAAGAAGGATTGGAAGGAGCAAGCATAAGATAAATATTCAAGTTTAACAAATCAGTTTATTTAAAACTAAACAAGTCAATTGAAATACATAAGATTAAAATATATCTAATATTAAACAGTCCTTTGTTAACTAAGAGAGTTTATTTAAATCAGTTACCATATACGTTTACATCCCAACAGGGAAGAATTAAAGTAAATATCTAGGTAACTAGGAATCAACAGAAGTAAGGTTGAGTCTATTATTGAGTCAAGTAACTCTTCAAAATAGTACTAATGCACATTCTGCATTATGCTACAATAAATAAAAGCTATCCAACCTAGTGATTACTAGATGATGTTCTGGCGCTCCTGAAACGCGAGTGCCACTCAAAATACATCACAAGGTTCATAGCTTCATTGCCGTAAGCCTTCTGCCTCATTTAGAAGGTCTTCATTCCAGACTTTCCGAGTAAGACGCAGAATATGATGTTCGCTTTCTGCTTGATTTTGTAGTACATAATAAAATTGTAAATGCACCCATGTACGTTGTCAAATAAACGTGTGTAGGACAGCCAATTGTTTACACAGAATGATGCTACTTGTCACAGTGACAGATAAAGGTCACAGTTTGCCACACCAGCACATGCATCCCAATGCTGCACTCTGTTTTCATTTTACAGAACCAGTCTTGAAACATTTTGATACCCCCCTATACATCCAACTACTCTCTAAAATGCATTCACCTGTCTGTCAGTTTCACCATCAATCCTTCCATTCTTACAGAATTTTCTTCCATTTATACTAAACTGACAATCATCTATGTATGAACCTGAGTATGTTGACATTATGTTCACAATATTGTAACAGACACTATATCCAAACAAAAAATATAAAACATATTTCCTCTGGCTGAAATTAATTTAATTTGTCTACTACATAAATAATATTACATATTCATACAAACAAATATAATCATATAAGATATATTAAAAAAAAATTATTTTGGGTATAGTAATGCGATTTGGATTACACTTAAACACAACTTATTTAAAATGGTTGAAGGCAAAATAAGGACAAATCAGCATTACAAGTATTTGGGTAGTGAGGCTCGCTCCCCTCCGAAGTAAAAAAGCTATAGGAGCAACTAGGGTGAATTTTAAGACTTCTTAATACGTTAATTAAGTAAATGTGGGCATATAAAATAAAGTTATAATTTAACACCCCTCTACAGGGCCTCGAGTACAATTTTAATTTATTTTTAACTCCAAACCCTGTGTTTCCTCTTAGGTTTGTTTAGTAAATTACGGTTTTAATTTAACACACACTTTGTAATTAAAACAATATCATCTGTTTGTGCAATATAAATAAATAATTTTAGGATCTTATAATTCACACACTTTATTTAGTTACTCAATACCATTTATTAAAATATTTTCCAGACACATACACTTTCTTTGACTGATTCATAAAACTGCTGAAAGATCACAAGTGAATTCACCTTCAGTTGTAAAAGATGTTTTAATGTTTTCAGTTATAAGTCTGGATCAGGATACCCAATATTCTTTATCAAAGAAAAGAAAACCTTTAAATGGATGCAGTTGATCCTGTTGAGCATAATATGGTCTACATTTACTTACACTTGTTTTCAGCATTTTTAAAACATAAACCCGCCTTGGTGGCGTAGATGGCTAACGTGCTAGTCGTGTTGAGCTCGACTGCTGAGGACGAGGAGATCGAGGTTCGAATCTCGGTCTGATGAACTGAGGGTGGTTTTTCCTATTTTCCCTAAATGGTTTTCCACTCTCCCTCCACACAAATGCGGGTTCACTTCCTCTAATTCAACCCTCCCAATTCCTAATCCATTAGCGTAATTAGTACTTAAAGCATATAACTCAAATGGGTAGTAAATAATAATAAAAATAATAATTTAAAATATAAGCCCACAAATTAACAATAGCACCTGATGCAAGTTACGTGTCTGCTTCATTTTTTTTCTCTTATGATTCCTTTTCAACTCTTGCAGAATCATCACTATGATTGAAACAGCATCGAAAAGCTTGTCTATGTCAATAATTGCTTTAAACCCGTGTGAATCCATGATTTTCCCTTTCAAGTTGAATCCGAATCTTGGAAAACCAACTCGAATCGAATCCAAATTAAACATCAGAATTTTTTCTGAATCGAATATTATAATAAAAATAAAATTTCAAATCGAATATTTTATTTTGAAAATATTTCAAATCCAAATCAAATAACATATCCTTAGGAGTCTTTGAAAATATTTTAAACTTAATCTAAATTTAAACAAGTAAGTAAGTGACTAACTTATGAAATGATATAAACAAAATAAATTACTATTTTTTACAATAGTTTGCTGTATAAGACCATAGAAAGTTGAAATTATTCTTAAGTACGAAAAAGATTCAAATTTCAAACTAAACCCATCGAATCCGAATCTGAAATTTACTTAAATTTGAAATTTCGAATCCACCACAAATCTCTCTAATAATAAGACTCGAAAGTTTGAATTGAATCAGAGTCTTAGCAAGATTTGATTTTAAATTCAAAATTTTAAAGATTCGTACAGGCTTAAATTGCTTTTTCAGAAACAGAAATAGCTACTGAATAACTAATTGTACAGATGCTTCAACAAATGGCTACTGAATGTCATAATCTTAGCATCTCTGTAGTTGAAATTTATTTATTTCAAAACAACAGTTTGTTAGAAAATCTGAAGACTCCCATGAAGAAATAAAGCTAATTCACTAGAGGGTTTGTGGCAAGAGTTTTCAAACTGTGAAATAAAGGAAAATTACAGTCCACCCCAAATTAAAATAATCCTTTCTATAATTGGTAGTAGACTTTAAAATCTTGTGGTACTGTATGATATAACTTTCTTGTACTTAATGCCAACAATCGTGAAAGCAGCCCACAAGTTGTCTACTCAAATCTTGCCGTAACTTTGTTTGGACCTTAGTTTTACCCTACTTCTCACTCTCCCAAAGTTTGTTTTTGTGTTACCTGCACACTATTTTATTTGCTAAACAAAACTCTCAAATGTTTTGTATAACATGATGCTGTCTCTCCTGTTAAATCATAAAACTCCCTATCAGTCTCACTTTAACACCAAACTGAGGAATCGAGGAATAAATATTCAGATAGAAGCTTCAAATATAACCATATACAAATATAGTACAAAATTAACAATATTTAATTCAGTTTGTACGTTATCCATAACCTAAGTCATGATCACATTATTAGCTATGGGCCCAAATTTTGTTCTGGCATTGGAATATTTTACATCATTAAGTTTGGAAACAAGTTTTGATTGATAATCACGTGATTTGAAGCTTTGATTGTGTACAACCATGTGAAAAAAAATGTAAATTTCTTAGATGCCCAAACAAAGTCTTCAGATGTAGGTTGTTTGTTTTTGAAAAATGCATTGAGAATCTTACTGAAATTACATTTTGATGTTTCGAAGTGTTTATATGTCTAACAATGTCTCTTTGTCCACCAAATCCAAGATAAAGTTGGCTGTTACACTCCCTCCCTCCAACTTCTTGTTTGGGGAGTTTCAATTCACTTTATAGTTCCGCAATGAAACTACACGTTCTTCTTTGAGGTTTTCTTTTGACATGCCTCTATGAAAATTATGTCCTTTAAATATAACAATATTAAATCAAATAAAGTCCTTTGTCAGCAAGCTATGTGAGGTTATGAACGGATAAGCCATCACTATAGACCACATTTGTGAACGTTTCATCCAAGCGGCAAAGCCATTGTGTTTGCTTAACAATGCTGCAAGTGTGCAACGAATATTGGTTGAAAATTTACCACAAACTTAACAAAAACCATTCCAGATGGTTATCAACCAACAATTTTGTCCCATTTGCATTTCATTTCACTGCGTGATAAATTCAAAATGTACATTTAGTTTACCTTCTCTGAGTACGGTATTGAAAAGGACCGAGCCTTTAAAATGCAGACTGACCATTATAAATATGGTTGTATGTTAGCCCTATTATTGGAGAACAGAATATATTGTTGGGTTGTTTTTAAGACCCGCAACAATTGTTCAGATAACTCAAGTTAATTCAATCAATCTTGTCATCATCAATAGTTTTATATTTGTTTAAATTATATGTTATTAATAATACATTACACTTTTTTTTAAACAGACAAAGTAAATGGTTTTGTAAACATGTATTACTTTCTCTCAGAGTAAGAGTGAGAGTGTTCTGAAGCTCAAGGCAACAGCTGTGTGTGACTTATTTTCTTGTTGAGGTGGGTGTCTAAAACATTCTGGAAAATTAAATGAATCTTTGAGAAGTAGCTATTTCGATTATTTATCTTTACATACATTTAAATACATTTCCAGAATACTTTCCAGTTTTCATGAATATAGACTATATATATATATATATATATATATTATATTTATTTATTTATTTTTATAGTTTTCCCAATTTTTTAAAAACTTTTTCCTCCACTTGAGAGACTTTTAACAAATTAATGAATTTTTTTTGTAAAATATGTTTTGAACATGCTTCCAAATATGAATACTTCAGAAAGTAATGTTAGTAAGTATTTATACGCAATGCCTGGGTTCATGGAGTACTACACTTATTCATACCACCTACAAACTCAATTATGCCATAAAATACTTTAAATTACTCCTCCATTTCCATCTCTTGTTCAGAGACTTTACCCAGAGTCACCATAAATAGGACCCCTTCCTTCCCCCCAAAAAATAATTCAGGCTACAATCATGGAGTTACTTTACATCCTCCTCACAGTGTTTCAATGTCTGGATAAGAACGTCATTATTTAATTAGAAGTTTCAGGAAATGGACATAACAAATTCACGTTTGCATTGATCAACGCGGTAAATTATAAAATAAAAGAGTAAAGGTAAACTAATAAACAAAAAAAAATTAAAATAGCGACATTATGTAGGCTACTACAAAATCATATAAAATCAAAGTATCGGGGTATAAAACGAAAAGTACTTTTATAAGATCAAAAACTATGTAATTTTACAACTATTAAATAGCTTATACATAAAAAAACTAATTTTATTTAAAATATTGTAAGTATTTCATTGTAAACACTTCATATGCATGTCTAGCTAGAATAAATTTAATCCCTATACATTAACTACTTTACCTTGATATTAGTATGTAAAATGGATAAAATAGTAAGTTTGACTACTTATAACTTGAGAACTGTAATGATTTGAAATCATCGAATCAATATTTATAGATTATATTTTACACTTATTAAAATAATGCAATAAAATTTTGTTGCTCGAATGACCTTAAACTATGGAAACAGTAGCTTAAACAGAAATTAAAGTAGACTTCCCAACCTATATTTCTTTAGTATAATTTGTTAATATGTACACTCATCCCTGTAATAAGCTCAACATTTTGAAAAATATACCATAACAAAATCCTGATGAAAAATTTTATTCATCAATTAAATTTAGGAAACTTAGAAAAATACACCAAAAATATAAATTGGTGTGATTCAACAATATTTTAATCACTATTTTTAAAGTACAGTAGGGCCCCCCTTTGTGGCACTCCTCTCTAGGCGTTCTGCTAAAATAGCGGTTTTCAATTAAATACATGTTTACTATTTTCTCGATCTACCGTGTTTTTTGGCATCATCAATGCATTGAATGGCTTTGGCCACCATTTTATGTCAATAGTTCAGTCTGTTTACAGTAATGATGGGCAATATTGGATGATTGTTACTATTGACTATTGAATGATAAAACTATTGAACTATTGATAGTTTTCATTCATTTTTATTTGCACACTTTATTATGATTGTGTAAATGACTAAAAAAGGCCATGTTCCGCTTTACAGTGAGGCTCTAGAGCTTAAAATGTCATGTGCGGGGCCCTAATGTATAGAACAAAAAATTGGATATCAAATAATTTTTTGTTTTTGTTTTGTAAATAATCTTTGTTTTGTTGTTTGTTATAAAATGAAATAAATGTTCACAAATATTCGCAACTGCTGTTTAACACTAAATGAGTTAAAATTTTAGAGGTTTTATATTTGTGGATACAATAGCAGTGTTAAAGAAAGCAAGTAGTGAAATCAATGAATACCGGTGGTACGTATATCATATTTCTAACATGAGTGGATCAACATACCCAGTTGTGGTTTTCAAAGTTGCCTGTCCTGAAGGAGATGGTGGTGCTTGGTATGCCCGGAACCTCCTTTGGAACATCATTTGAATTTCCCGAGCCATGAGGCAGCTTGATTACTCGTTTAGTTGTCTTCAACATCACCAACTTCCCTTCAAGTTCTCTAGTATCTTCGTTAGGAGTTTTTCCAAGCTGAAGAAACCATTATAATCTCTATTACCAGACTAATATATTATATGCAAGAATGTAATCATTCATATCAAATAGAAGTGGGTATTTCAGTTAAGTTGTTAACTGTACAAGATTAGGTGAAGAGATTCAATTGTAATTATTCCTAGAATAATTTTAAAATCATGAACTCTAATAAATATTAACCTAAGCAATATAAAAAAACCTAATGGTGATTATTTTGAAACGTACCTCCATTCTATACTAGATTGTTATAACATTCTCTCACCTGACCCTGTTGTAATGTTCTTTCACCTGACCATGTTGTAACCTTCTTTCACCTGACCCTGTTGTAATGTTCTCTCACCTGACCCTGTTGTAACATTCTTTCACCTGACCCTGTTGTAATGTTCTCTCACCTGACCCTGTTGTAATGTTATCTCACCTGACCCTGTTGTAATGTTATCTCACTTGACTATGTTGTAATGTTGTCTCACCTGACCCTGTTGTAATGTTTTCTCACCTGACCCTGTTGTAATGTTCTCTCACCTGACCCTGTTGTAATGTTCTCCCACCTGACCCTGTTGTAATGTTCTCTTACCTGACCCTGTTGTAATTTTCTATCAACTGACCCTGTTGTAATGTTATCTCACTTGACTCTGTTGTAATGTTCTCTCACTTGACTCTGTTGTAATGTTCTCTNCACCTTACACTGTTGTAATGTTATCCCACCTGACCCTGTTGTAACGTTCTCTCACCTGACCCTGTTGTAATGTTCTCTCACCTGACCCTGTTGTAACGTTCTCTCACCTGACCCTGTTGTAACCTTCTTTCACCTGACACTGTTGTAACCTTATTTCACCTGACCCTGTTGTAATGTTATCTCACCTGACCCTATTGTAATGTTCTCTCACCTGACCCTGTTGTAACCTTCTTTCACCTGACCCTGTTGTAATGTTCTCTCACCTTACGCTGTTGTAATGTTATCCCACCTGACCCTGTTGTAACGTTCTCTCACCTGACCCTGTTGTA
>CABEEJ010011124.1:0-11962 GCA_901482245.1 Timema douglasi | reverse complement strand
ACTGTAGGTCCTCCATTTCATCTCACAATCACCCTACCATTACACATTAGCGTAAGTGCGTACAACCTGAACGGGTAGTAAGATGCAGTGCTAATAATAATAATAATAATAATAATAATAATACATCTTGTCCGTGGTCTTCCAATAGGTCTTCTACCCTTCTCTTTGCTCCGTAAGGCTTTCTTAGGCCTTCCTGCTGTCTGTATGAGTATTCATTTTAGTTAGGGACAGACGGGAATTACATTTTTATAACGGGACGGGAACAGGACAGTAATGAGTCAAAATATTGGGACAAGAATGGGAAATTATGAAAATGACGCTTTAAATTAATTCTAGGTTAAAAATGTATGTTGTTTTTATATTAATATGGTAATACTTGTAAAAAATTTGAAATTATTAAATATAATATAAAGATAAGTCAAATCTGAATCTACATTTTATTTTCGAATCTCTATCACATTTCCCCCCTATCAATTTAACAGAATATAGTAAATATTTCAAGCCTAAAACAGCCCTAAAAAATATTTAATATTCGAATTGGCTTTTAGAATTATTCACAAATTTGATTTCTTTATTTGCTTTGAATTGAAAAGTGGTTTTCGCACATCCTTATTTATTTTTTAAATTGTCTGGTAAGATGGAGATGAATCTTGTTGTCAGGATCACGAGGGCGGAGCAGACCTGCAGGTCCTGCAGCAAGGGTTGGCAAACCTCAGCGGACCAGCCCTTCAGGTAAGACTTCAAACGGGTTGTACTCTAAAAATAATGTTCATTTTCCAGGTACGATATTTGTCACATTTAAGGAATGTACCGGAACAAATAGGAATTAATTAAAGGGGTCGTTGCAATATGTCTCTGTTTGAAAAGAAGTCTAGAGCTGGGCTGATCAGCTATTTTGCCGATTATTTGTTAAGTTTTCAATTTGATACTGTTCAATAAAAGATGGTTTTGATCAAGTCCAAATTAAGCCTTAAAGTTTATTTTATTGCTAGGACATTAGGCTCAGTCATTTAAAACAATCTTAATTATAAATAACAAATATAAATATAATTTTTACCCGCCTCGGTGGCGTAGTTGGCTAACGCGCTTGTCGTGTTGAGCTCGACTGCTGAGGACGGGGAGATCGAGGTTCGANTCGTGTTGAGCTCGACTGCTGAGGACGGGGAGATCGAGGTTCGAATCTCGGTCGGGGGAACTGGGGGAGGGGGGGTTCCTAAATGGTTTTCCACTCTCCCTCCACACAAATGTGGGTTCATTTCCTCTAACTCAACCTTCCCAAATCCTAATCCATTAGAGTAATTAGTACTTAAAGCGTATAACCCGAACGGGTCGTAAGACGCGCTGCTAAATATTATTATTATTAGGAAAAAAGAAATTATTCATATTTAAATATCAATCCACTTTTAAAGTAAAACTTAATCATGAACCATTTTGTTGTGTGGCCGAGTCAATTCATTAAAATCCCTTCAATCTTTCTCTGTCCTTGCTACCCTGTCACTTCCCCTCCCCCCCTGTCACCTCCCCTTTCCCCCTGTCACTTCCCCTCCCCCCCATCTCTTCTTTGGCATCTTTTCTCTCCGCACTTCAACTCCATCATTCTCCTTTTTGTGTTTCTTTCATTGTTCATTCTCATTTCGTCTCCTCCTCCTCTACTATCTCCCGCCCGGACATCTTTTGTGTTTAGTCTTGAAAATAAATAAATAAATAAATAATATCTGTTTCCCTCGAGCATAGAACATGCCGAAGAATACAACAAATTCTTGTTGAAACAGAATAGCAGGAGTGGTTGGTTATATCTGTGTCTGTTTTGTGTTTAGAGCTTGCAGGCGTTGGCCTCCCAGGGGCTAGCCCAGTCCCAGAACCCGGCGCAGGCGCAAGAGGCAGGACACTTCTCGGACACCACCGCCTCGGCCGGGGGCTCTGACGATGAGGGCTCCACTGCCGCTACAGACGGCAGCACCCTGCGGACCTCCCCTGCGGAGCAGGTAACTGCAACCTGCCCTGCAGCGGGCTAGTCCCGGGTCCTTGTTACGGGTGTTGAGGCGAATGAAGGCTATGTGTACTTCCCAGACACAAATCATTCCTTTCCTCAAAGATAAGGATGAATAAAGTGCCTTAAACGTGCTTTAACAACGTAAAATATCAGGGGTGTGCAAACTGTACCTATAAGATGAAGCACAGATTAAAATAAACACCACAACATATTTACAGTAGCCCCATGGCTTCTTTGGTGCTGACTGACAGCTTACATCTGACAGCTAAAAGCTTTGAAAAATTACCAGACCAAATTATGTATCCCTACGCCGAACCATATGATCAGCAAAAACATGTGTTTAGCGGCTGTCACTTCTGACGGTCAAAATGTAGGTATATACCTAATTGTTGACTGTCAGAAGTCAGCTGTGAGCTGTCAGCACCAAAGAAGCCATGGGTATACTATACAAAGAAATCACTATTTCATAGCCTCTTACTATTATGTCTTCTGGGTCGGGGGATTGGGCGGTTACGATCAATTTTCTTTAAGAGGCAACCATTACTTCTTGTGTGAAATGTGTTCTTCTTTTCATTGTAACAGCCATATTGTGTTCGTCCCCCTTTTATATGTTTCTATCCACCTTTCCTATATCTTCTTCCAAATATAATATTATGTCTTCCTGCTGAAGGTGCAATGAAAGCAATAAAATGCTACCTAATATAATTTTACTTCTTTTGTGCATAGTTTTCTTATCATTCTATTAAGTTTGTTTACTTTATCACCTATTATGTAAAACTTTGAGTAACAAACCTGATAATTCCTTGGACAATGAAAATAGCACAGTTGATACTGGACAGAGCTCAGAGAAACACACGTTTAGGATCCCATATTACAAGTGTGACATGTGGTGTTGTTGGCCTCAGGGGGGCAGTGCCGGCTCTGAGAGTGGAGGCAGTGGTGTGGATAGCATCACAGGGGAGCACAACGTGTCCGGTCGTAGCTCAGCGTATGGCGACAATATACAGGAGCCTTTGGTCGGGGCCAGAAGCGAGACCAGTTCCCTGGGGGCCCCTGCCGGATTCCAGGTACAGTGGAGCCTCTATTCGCCCTTTTGGAGGTCATTGCCATGTGTCACTCCCAAATACTAACCTCACCTGACACTCTGTTAGCCGCAGGACGCAGACGGACTGGAGCACGAGCAGGAACCAGAACCTGACACCGAGAACAGTTCCAAGCTTCACGCGTTGCGTCTTGTCATGTTAGAGAAGCTCATGCTCTACATACCTCAGCTCAAGGACGCGGGAGGTGTCAGGGCTATCCCCTTTATGCAGGTGAGCCTCTCAGTTCCCATAATGCAACGTACCAACCATTCATTACTAAGGATGTCAAACTTTATTTCTCCGCATCCTAGATTCGTACTGCTACCCAAAGAATATAGAACCGGTCATGGTATCACCTTATATTATCTCTTGAATACTCTTATTTTCTTGTCCCGTGCATGTCAAAGTCACAGGAAATTAAGCTACTGCTAGCGTGCGACACCTTAGACCATGCGGCCACCAAAGCGGTTCTTAATATTGTTTCGCTTAACTGCGAGAACTTTAGACTACCAATGACAGGGAGATCAAAGTTCCAATCTTGGTTTTGTGTTCTAAGGTGGGTTCGCATCCCCTCCAGTGGTTTTCCACTTTCCCTCCAGACTAATGTGGGTACACTTCCTTTAAATTTAACCTTCCTCACCCCTATAACCATTAGTGTAATTAGTAGATAAGCGTTTAATCTGAACACTTATTGAGACTCGGTGCAAAACAAAAATTAAAATTAGATAATTCTAGGGACAGGGCCCTCACACCCTTGAATCCTCAACAATATTTGAGGATTTGAGAGAATATCGGATCTGAGATTAAATCGGCTGCTGTGTGTGCTTAATGGAGGTGCGGCCCCAGGCTTGTCTCTATTTGTATAGTTGGTAACCTTGTCCTGAACGAGAGTGTACCTGCCCTCAGGTCGTGTTGATGCTGACCTCTGACCTCGACGGGGAGGAGGAGAAGGACAGAGCTTGCATGGAGTCCCTCTTGACGAGCATCATCAGCGAACTTAGCATGAAGGAGCCAGACACTAGCGACATCTGCGAGAGGAACAAGGGGAGAGAGGTCCATCTCGTCATCATGAGGTTGCTGAGTGAGTGTGCTCGCTTCTCCTCGGTTCATTTGTCAAGACAATAAACAACCCATAACGGGTTGAATACAAGATGAATTGTGTATCTTAACTCGTCCTGTAAGATATTCGCTGACATCGGAGTTACACATTGTGGGTTGGAATAGGAAAGAATATGTAACTAGGGGTTAATTCAGCAGCACTGGTCGAACTATCGCAGTTTCTCGCTAATAGAGGTTATTTTAGGGCAAATAGCACCTCAACACGCAGGGAACTATCTGTATACAACACTCGAAGTAATCATTGTGACAAACACATAACTAATGTAAATAAAGAATTACATTAAATGGTCGTTCACCTGGCGGTCTAGAGGTAAGGTGTCAGACTTCTGTGCTGGCGGCCGGGGTTCAATCCCAGGTCCCGGCACAGATTTATCTGATTACTAAACCCTTCCTTCACCTCTGACAAGACATCTTGTGAATGTGAGGAATGCCAGGCCTCCACCGTGGTTCGGATCCCACGTTAAACTGTAGGTCTTTCATTTCATCTCACAAACACCCTACCATTACACATTAGCATAAGTGCGTACAACCCGAACGGGTAGTAAGACGCGGTGCTAATAATAATAATGATACATTAAATGAGAATAGAAAAGCGAAATATTCCAGCTATTTGACAATATTAAAAATACCTACAGTTGAGACGGAACAATTTCTCTTATTTATGTTGTCCACCTGTGTCTGGGCCCCCACAATCTCCACCCGTCTCTGTCTGTGATCTTGCAGGTGTGTTGATGTCCCGCTCAAAGTCCAACTCGAAGAGCACCCACGACAACTCCAGCTTTGTGTCGCAAGTGACAGCGTCCATGTTGCTCCAGGCGGGTGTGATAGACTACTGCCTCACGCTGCTCAAGGCACTGTTGCACTACTGGAAAAAGTAGGTCTAACAAGCTCAAGGTCATTTGATTGAAAACCACTTTTACTGTGCGTTACCCGCCTCGGTGGCGTAGTTGGCTAACGCACTTGTCGTGTTGAGCTCGACTGCTGAGGACAGGGAGATCGAGGTTCGAATCTCGATCGGGTGAACTGGGAGTGGTTTTTCCTAAATGGTTTTCCACTCTCCCTCTACGCAAATGCGGGTTCACTTCCTCTAATCCAACCTTCCCAATTCTCTAATCCATTAGAGTAATTAGTACTTAAAGCGTATAACCCGAACGGGTAGTAAGACGCGGTGCTAAATATTATTATTATTTAGTGTAATTGGGATTTATTTGGAATTTAACACAGAGCCCCGCTTACCTTTGCGAGATTTGATTAGACTTGAAAATATAGTAAAATAACATTACACAAACACATTATTCATTGAGCTTTCGTTGTCACAGATAGCTTCATTAGGTCAAGTGTCGTGGCTGACTCTTCAAGGGTGTTCTTAGCGTTGAAAACTTGCCGTAAAGTATCGATAGCCAAAATGGGCAAATAGTATGTTGAACTTGTTTCATGTTCTATTGCCCTAATTTTCTATTTTTGACCAAATCAATACATTTTAGCGATATGGCTTTGATTAAATATTTACTGTCGAAAGGTATATAAATTTGCGAAATATTAGCGCTTTGCCAAGCTTCACAAACTTTTACTTCGATTCGATACAATTATAATTATTCCTGTTTTGTCAACTATGAAGCTTCGCCAATAATAATGTGCAATGTTAAAATATAAACATTTACATTGTGTTCCTCATTTTGTGCTGTTGTGTACGCTTTGTTTTCCCCTGTAAGTTAGCTAGCCTGTTTTGCATTTCCACTTTGGTATATCTTGGGAGAAAGGGCCACTTATCAGTCAAAGTAAGAATAGTGACTCTCAGGGTGGACGGAGTTTCCGTGAAAATTTAATGTTCACCTGATAAATATTTTAAATAATCAGATTACATGTGGTGATGGTAACATAATCAGGACAAATCTATTAATCATGTTCGCAATTTGATATTTAATAAAATATATTAAATAACGTAAACTTTTAACCATGCAAAATAGGAGATTATTTAGTGAAGTTTTTAAATATCTGAACTTTGATTCAACTTTGAGAACATTTATGTTTTGAATCTGAAAAACAAGTCTTCGTCCTTCCCCTGATAGATTATAACTAGTCTCGATATAATCAGATCCATCACTTGCTTCCACAGCTCTGCGTCCGAGGAGAGCGGCGTGGCAGGGGGAGGCGCACTGCTCAGAGCACACCTCACCACTCCGCCCCCCGACATGTCTCCCTTCTTCCTGCGCCAGTATGTGAAGGGTCACGCCAGCGACGTGTTTGAGGCGTATCCACAGCTGCTCACCGAGATGGCCTTGAGACTGCCGTACCAGGTCCAGAAACAAGCGGACACGGCCGCTTCTATCCCGCTCACGTTCCAACAGGTCAGTTGATTTGAGACGCGCGCTTGTAGTCCCAACGACACGTTGGCGGAGGGACGGTCAGGGACTGATGTGTAATGTGTGTGCCCTTGCAGGCGTGGTACTACTTCCTGTGCGAGTACATGATGACCCACCAGACCCCGTTTGTACGTCGGCAAGTGCGCAAGCTGCTGCTCTTTATCTGCGGCAACAAGGACAAGTACCGACAGCTGCGAGACTTGCACGCTTTGGAGTCTCACATGAAGGTCAGCGCAACGCACAAAATAGTAGAGGAAGCTTCGGAACAAATATAAATAATAAATAAAATGATCTCATCACGCCCTTGAATAGATCAGATCCATGCACTAAACATCTTTCTTTTTAAGAATGAAATTTTATTGTGAAAACAAATTATGGTCACACAAATTCAGATTTTTAAATAAATTTAATATAGTTGTACAAAGGAAAAATGGCGCCAAACGATTATTTTAGATTAAAGATAAATAAATAGAAAGATAAACCTTACACCGCCTTTATAGTGGCACCCGCCCGCCTCATACTTGAAAATAACAACTTCCGCTTCCTGGATGGATGCTACCTCCATATCCGAGGGACAGCAGTGGGTACACATATGACCCCCTCCTATGCTAAGCTCTTCGCGAGCAAACTAGAAACCAAACTTTTGCAATACAAACCTTTAAACCCCACAGAAACTTAAAATTCTTAACGATATTTAAGATTTGAGTATTTGAGAAATTATCTAATTTGAAACCAACTTCTTTTTCTTTAGTTGGAGCTTATTTTAGTGCTCTAATACTGCTTATTGGTGGTTCAGCTCTAACATAAGATAGAAATAACTTAATGACAAGAATAAATATTAAGTTTAACAAACATTGAGCCCCAGCTGGAATGAACAAATTTGCTCCTCTGAACAAATAAACTTTTTGGCTCCACTCAACCCTTTAAAAATCCTGTTTTCATGTAAAAATAGATTTAAACAAATGTTTTAATTTACCATGGCCAAAAATCTTGTTACTCTTAGCGGTCCATTGGTAGTCCCAATGAGACACACAACAAAAGTTGTCATACCAGGTGTGCAGGTATGTTCTCCGAGCCCAACATTGTTTCACTCAATAGTCACACTCGCTTGTCCATTGGGCTTTAGGAAAGCTCTGGAACAAATTATTTCGTACATTCCCAGGTTTCGTGTTGGTTCATTTGGGGACCCAGTAGTGCTCGACAAGTTAACTGGATGTATCTCTTGAATCACGTCACCCCTCCAGACTCTGAACTTGTTACTGTCACCGTCTAGTGCATCCAGTAGTGCTCGACAAGTTAACTGGATGTATCCCTTGAATCATATCACCCCTCCAGACTCTGAACTTGTTACTGTTACTGTCTAGTGCATCCAGTAGTCCTCGACAAGTTAACTGGATGTATCCCTTGAATCATGTCACCCCTCCAAACTCTGAACTTGTTACTGTCACCGTCTAGTGCATCCAGTAGTCCTCGACAAGTTAACTGGATGTATCCCTTGAATCATGTCACCCCTCCAGACTCTGAACTTGTTTCTGTCACCGTCTAGTGCATCCAGCAATGCTGCAAGACCGGAGGGTTCGAGGCGTCGAGCTCCCAGCCCCACGGCATCTCCCTGCCCTACGACTCCCTGGTGGAGCTTATGGAGCACCTCAAGGCGTGCGTGGAGATAGCGGCGGGCCGCACCGGCAACTGGCAGCGATATTGTCAGCGGGAAGAGACTGTCCTCTCGTTCCTGCTCCAAGTGAGCTGTCTCCTGGACGAGGGGGTGTGTCCCACCATACTGCAACTCCTGCAGTGCGCCATCTGCGGCACCAAGAGCGCCACGCCCTCACAGGTAACCAGGCAGAGTGCGAAAAACCTTGAAAACTTATGAGTTTTTTTTAAACCTACACAAATTACGTTACACTTCTCATAGATTCAACCTTACTCATATTTAATGCTTGCGATAAAAAATGCAGATGTGTATAACTCGAACAGATTCATGCGGTGATGAAAAAAAAACCACTTTCAATTGAAAACGTTGACTTAACTGTTAACACCCTTAGGAATTACTCCTAAACAATGATTAAACCATCAGATTCAAATCAGATCAGATTCACACGCTGTGGTGTGAATGTCACGCTCGTGGACAAACCAAGACCTCTGAAGGACCAGTGTGCACAGAGAACCAGTGGCGTGCAGGTGACTCACCTTCACTTGACTTCTCCCATTGGTCGACGTATGTACATATTACTACCCATTTGAGTTATACACTGTCACAGAACTTGATATCACTACCAACTAACCAAATCAGGACTAAAATGGCAGTGCCAAAAACCCGCACCACTGACACTGGGCTTGCAAACTTGACACTTAGCGTGAACACTTAACCCTGTCAAACAATTATTACACAATACAGTAAATATAAAAGGGATAGGTATAGAACTGTAATGTTGGCAAGTAGACCTTCACAACACACTTTCTATTGCGGAATGTTAATCAATTCTTATGTCAAATTCAATCATATTTAAATAAATTCGTTATTTTATAAATAAACCACGTTATAAAATGTAAAATCTTGAAAATCTATCTAAACTTATTTTTTAAAATAAAACGAAAAACTGCTATTAAAACAGTAATGGGGAATTCTACTTATACTTTTCACCTCCTTTTCTATGGACTTGACATGCACACTTGTGAATTCCTCTGTGATGTCATTGCAAGCTGCTCCTAGCGATAGTGCCCCAAACTACTTTACGAGATCCCCATGATGCAATGTTCCGTGTTGCCTCCGAGATTAAAGTAACGTTAAAGAAAGTAGGAAACGTTCTAACCTCACCAACATAGAAAAAAACTACACTAACACTCACTTTAATCAAAATAAACTTGTAGGGACCTTAATTACAAAATGTATTAATATCATTATTAACATTGTTAGTCTGATGTGCAGACCCCGAGCAGCGGTTCAACCACAGCCGCCCCCGCGGCCCCCTCACGCAAGGAGCGGGACAAGTCTGAGGAGTCCGACACTGAAGCCAGGTTTGAGGAGGCGCAGTGTGTCTCGCTGGTGACCCAGATCAACAAGCAGGTGTCACCAGAGCTGCTGGGTAGGTTCGTCAAGAGCTTCCTGCTGGAGACCAACGCTACAACAGTCCGCTGGCAAGCTCACGCTCTGGTGCTGGCTATATACAAGTAGGTCTCACTTCGACTCTCGACTCATGCATAGACGTGGAAGTCATTTAATAATAAAGGAAATTGATAAAACTAAAGAAAAAGGAAAAATAGGCCACTAAGACTAAATTTGATGAAGAAAGCCCACCTAGGGAAGATGTGGGAAGAATCCAATGCACAAAGATGACATCTTCTTCCTTTCTTCTGTGTTCTATAGTAGAAGTAGTCACACACACATTTTAACACAACTAGATTAATAGGGAGACCTGGCGGTCTAGGGGTAAGGTGTCAGACTTATGTGCTGGGAGTCCGGGGTTCAATCCTCGGTCCCGGCACAGATTTATCTGATTACCAAACCCTTCCTTCACCTCTGACAAGACATCTTGTGAATGTGGGGAATGCCAGGCCTCCACCGTGGTTCGGATTCCACTTTAAACTGTAGGTCCTCCATTTCATCTCACAATCACCCTACCATTACACATTAGCGTAAGTGCGTATAACCCGAACGGGTAGTAAGACGCGGTGCGGTGCTAATAATAATAATAATAATAGAATACTATTTCGGCATTGTAGCCTTTATCAAACACAAAGAAGAAGAGAGCACAAATAAACACAAACAAATGATTACTCCATTTTGAATTTAAAGAAAGGTTAGGTTCATCCTACGATTATAATTGGTTCTGAAACACCAATAAGCAGTATTAGGACTTTGAAACAAACTTCACATGAAAAAATTAGCGATTTGATAGGATTTGAGGGCCCATCCATAAAATATAAATTATTTTTGTGTTGAGAGTTAAATAAATGTGTACAATATAAGAATTTAGCAAGCATAGAATCATTTTTTTTTTTAATATTCAAACTTTTATTTGACTTTTAGAATATTTCAATTATTTGATTCAAGTTCGCTTTAAATTGAAAGAAAAAAGAATAGTTGTCTCACCCGTAATGATAAGGTTTCCTGTCCTAGTTAAGTTAGTCTGTAAGTAGTCCAATGTGCCCCGCAGCGCTGTTGTGGACAAAGTCATGAGCCTTGTTTTTGTCTGAACCAGGAATTCATCGACAGCAGATCAAGAGGCGCTGCTAGACCTCCTCTGGCGGCTGTGGCCACAGCTGCCCGTGTATGGGCGCAAGGCCGCCCAGTTCGTTGACCTGCTAGGGTACTTCTCCCTCAAGACCACGCAGACCACTCGGAAGGTACTCACTCTTAATAGCGAGGTCTTATCACGTTGGTGACCAACTCTTTACTTCCAACCATTACTGTTCCCGCCCGGCTTGTTAGGCCTGTCGTAGCTTCGTATGACTTATAATTAGAGACATGCAAACGGTTAGGTTATTTTTAAGGGGAAATGATGTTATTTTCCCCAAAAAACGGTGATATTATATATAAGCTGGAAACGATGTTATCAATTTAGGTTTAAACCAAACAATAACACCGAAACATATCACTATAAAGACAATAAGGAAAAGAGGATACAAACTAAGAAGATATAATTCTTCCAAACATGACCACTCTTGGGAAGGTCCATCAATGTCCTAGCTTGGACCTGGCATGAAATCTTTTAAAAGCTGGAAACAAGAATTGAGCTGTCGAACTTGCGAAGTATCGTAATGTGTAAAAGTAGAAATTGGGGTTTTAATGTTAAACTTAGAGAAAAAAAATAATATCTTAAACATCCTGAAAACACAAATTTTTTCTGTGATCGGTTTTATACCAATAAAATAATAAAAAACCGATACTATTCGTGTGAACTGTAGGCCTGGCAAAGCGCTATCGCCAGTTGTTACCGCATTGAAATTAATATTGCACGAAGTGGTATTTGCCAAATTACAAATAAATTGTGTTTATTTGTTTGTTGTAGATATCGGAGTACATAGGGCAAGCAGTGAGCGTCCTCCACACACAGAACCAACTGCTGGCTCATCATCCCAACGCCAACTTGTACAGCCATCTCGCCCAATTTGTCGAGCTGGACGGATACTACCTCGAGTCTGAACCCTGTTTGGTGTGCAACAACCCTGAAGTCCCACTTACCAGCATCAAGTTGTCGTCCATCAAGGTACATTTAACAACACGGCCAGCGTAACAGCCCGCTGTACACGGCACTGTCAGGGTAACAACCCGTTGTACGCGGAACAGTCAGGGTAACAGCCCCCTGTACACGGCACTGTCAGGGTAACAGCCCACAGAACACGGCACTGTCAGGTTAACAGTCCCTCTGTACACGGCACTGTCAGGTTAACAGCCCCCCCTG
>CABEEJ010011123.1:0-11965 GCA_901482245.1 Timema douglasi | reverse complement strand
AGGTCCAAGTATAGGCCTATCAACAAATATGTGGTCCTAACGCTCTTCTGCAATTAAATCATTTCCTGTTGTTTTCTTGCCCTTTTTACCTTATTGTACGTGTTCACCTGCCCTTGTCCAGTAGAGGAGAAGGGGGTGGTACAATGCTATTCTATAATTGCTATTAGTTTTTATTTAATGGTTTATATGCTAGTTAACCCCAGCTAACGAACCTAAACTTTCATTTTTCTAGCAATAAAATTTTAAGTTTAGTTGGGATCAGTTACATACATTTATTTCGAGTTTTTATTGTACAGTAGGGCCCCATATCCTTGGGCAATACGCTCCTAGATCTACCGCAGTTACGTGAAACCACAAATAGAACCGAACTATTATATAACATGATATTTATGTAACATATACTCCATTCACGGTAGGAATTACTCTCTGAAAGGTCCTTTTTCCTACCAATATCCTATTATATAATATACTTCTGGTAAGGAAAAAGGCCTTTCAGAAAACATTTCCTACCGTGAACAGATTTTACATGAATATGGTAAAGTTTAATTGATAAATTATTCACAGTAAGATATTTCCAATATTAAATAAAGCAATAATAACGTGTACTGTAAACTACAGTGTACTTACTATTCTCCATTTGTCTTGTTGCGACAATCACTGATGATAATGAAGATGGTAACGGTGATATGGTAGCACAATTCCCATTGTAGGCGCGTTTGTGCTGTTGATAGTACGGCAGTTCTTGCTTGGCGCGTTGTTTGAAACTTATAAACTTTTTTTTTCTTCAATTAAAAATAAATAAAACTAGGCAGCGGTAAATCGCAGATATTTAATCATCAAGTACGGCAGCCCTACTGTATTTCGACAACTTTGTTACGGATGTTAAATGCAGAGGAAGTTTTGACCAACGTGACAAAATAAAATTCAGGTATTTTGTTCAGCTCGCTATTTAGGTAAATTCAAGATACAGTGACTGTCGTATCGAGATGTGAAGAACCAATATGTGTTTATTGTGGATAATAATGTTGTTTAACCCACCTCGGTGGCGGGGTTAGCTAAAGCACTTGTTTTGTGTTTAGCTAGACTACTGAGGACGGGGAGATTAAGGTTCGACTCTTGGTCGGGTGAACTGGGGTGGATTTTCTTCAATTGTTTTTGACTCTCCCGCCATGCAAATGTGAGTTCACTTCCTCTAAATTCAACCTTCCTAATTCCTTACCCGTTAGAGTAATTAGCCCGAACGGTTAGTAAGAAAATGTGTTAAATTAAAAAAAAAAATGTTTAGTCATTTCGGTGGCCGGATGGTCTAAGGTGCTAATCTCACAGTAGACTAGACTGCCGAAGACGGAAAGATCGATGTACAACTCTAGATCAGATGTACTGAGGATAGTTTTTCCAGAAAGGTTCTCCACTCTCCCTCTACACAAATGAAGGCACACTTTCCCTGAAATATAACCTGTTTCATCCCTTAAGCCATTAGCGTAATGAGTATTACATAAGTGTACAAATCGAATGGGTAGTTACAGGCAGTACTAAAAAATATATGATTGGAAACGTTTTAATCGTAATAAACCCTTTTTACAAGAGTCGGGGTATATTCTCACTAACTGGTAGTTTAAACTGTCAAAACAAAACCGGACTTTTCTGTTTTTAATCTTCTATATTTCCGATGTAACCGTGGGGTTGTTTCATGTAGTATGTATGATAGGGGTGGAATGGGAGAAAAGAGGGGGGGTGGGATGTTTCTATCGCGTCACCGCTTTTAATAACAAGCCAAAATAGCCTTTCTTCTAAATGTCGAGTTCATATTCATGAAATTTTTATTTTGTTTTTAATTTTTGAGTACACCCATTTTTTATTTTGTTTTCACCCGCACTTAACACATTTTAATAACCCTCTCCCCTTCCCATACGTTTATCACGAAACGCCGTGGGCAAAAGATGGCACAAAAGGCGAGAAACCAGCAAACAGAGTTAGTAGTTCCTTTCTCATTTAATTGGTTTTAAACTAGTTTTTTGTTTAATTTTGACGTTAATACTAATGTACTCTGTTTTTCATTAATACAGACGAGCTCAAGCCTTATAGAAACAAATATGAAATATGAAAGTGGGTGAATTTTTGCAGCAACAACAAACTTCAAAGCCAAATCAAAAATTATATATAAATAAATTTTGCTAAAACTAAATCTTATTATTTAATTGGGGATATACAGCTTTATATACATATAAACCTTTAGTTTAGTAACAACATGGAGGTATGATATGTAACTTGAAAACTTTAATAAGTGCCGGTCTTATGACTACCGGATGAATATTTCAATCGGGAGGTTATCAGCCACTTTAATATTTTACGCGTATTATGAAGTGAATTTATCTGCCGAATAGCTATATGTATTATACATATATTTTTATGCATAAAACGCAAGGTTTGTACCGTTTTTGCTGGTGCGCGCATGCGTATAAATCCTGCTGCTACCGCTACAACCTGGCTAGTGGCTACAACGCTCAACATAATTATGTTAAATAATGACCGCT
The DNA here is from genome assembly GCA_901482245.1 of Timema douglasi. Lineage (NCBI taxonomy): Eukaryota > Metazoa > Arthropoda > Insecta > Phasmatodea > Timematidae > Timema > Timema douglasi. The sequence goes on along the minus strand of CABEEJ010011123.1, from coordinate 9,431 downwards.
AAACGAATGCAAGGAAACGTATGTCGTCACTTGAGTGCAGATTCTAAGTTGTCTTGCAAATACTAATTTCTGTGTTTGCCAAAATGTGGGCAATAGTGGGTACAACGTTTACAAAATTGTATTTATTGTACTCACATTTAAATAATTTGTTCTTATATAGCTATAACTCTACAAATAGCTTGTAAGTTTTTATAAAAGTGTGAATTAAATGTTCTAACTTTATATAGTTAGAACCTGGGCCTGTGCTTACTAAACACACGAGCCAAGATTTTAACCTAAAAACAGATTTTTATAGGGGAAACTTCATGAAAAACAATGCGTCATTATGGCAACACCAATTTTTAATTTTCAGATTAAATATATCAGGTACTTAAACCTCACGATAAAAATGTGATGGATAAATAAATTTTATCTGGCAGATAAATGATATCTGGCGGTCATAAGAAGCACTATCAACTTATCGATCAAATGCACATATTTAACGGCCAGATTAATATGTATCCATGATTCATAAGAGCGACCCTTAGTGGAGAGGTTAAGCTGTGAGTTAACTTTGTGTTTCAACGTAATCAGTACATCATAAAGTTCCGAAACACCCTATACTTATAAAGAGAGTTTACAATGCAGGCTTATAACTTCATTCACCCTCTTACGCTTTTTCTTTTCTTCTTCTGCCCGTGTTGTTCACATAATTTTTATCCCCTTCCCCCGATCCCCCAGACTCCCGAGTCAAAACGTGAAGAAGATCAAGGCTCCCATCTCTTAATTCTCCAAACCCTGATTCTATGGGTCTAAATGTTGTTTAAACGTGTCTTAAATGAATTATTAATGATTTGAAGTTATGATTAAAATGGATGTGTCTTTTACGTCATTGAAAACTGCTTATAGGATTACAAGAAAAAAACACTCTAAATAAACACCTTCAGGGTTTTTGTTGGTTTGAATCCCAGTTATATTATGGTAATTCGGAGTTCATTACAAGTGAAATCCTAAGTTTACAATTTTAATAAGTCTCAGTCCCTCGGCTTGTGTTAAAGAATTTGTTAAAAATAAAAACGTAAGCATATTTTGGACTAGGCGTGGCCAACCTATCTATAGTTATTAATTATTAGAAAAGTGAATAAATAAATAAAATGTAATCGTCCTTTTACTATTGATAATAAACATTTGAAATATATGCATGTATTTGCCTGGGGTAGACCGTACACAATAAATTAATAACTATTAAAATTTCGATAAAAGCTGTCTTGAGTGATTGAGTGACGCTAAAGTTGAATTTAGGGGTAAGGTGTCGGACTTCTATGCTGGGGTTCGGGGTTCAATCCTTGGTCTCGGCACAAATTTATTTGATTACCAAACCCTTCCTTCACCTCTGACAAGACATCTTGTGAATGTGGGGAATACCAGTCCTCCACCGTGGTCCGGATTCCATGTTAAACTGTAGGTCCTCCATTTCATCTCACAATCACCCTACCATTACCCATTAGCGTAAGTGCGTACAACCCGAACGAGTAATAAGACGCGGTGATAATAATAATAATAATAAAGTTGAATTTTCTTAACAAGGACCTCATCTAATAAAAAAGTTAGTATGATCTACTCACACGTATTCCTACGTCAGCTTACGGAATATTCAGCTGTGACTTTAGAAAGATAATATCAGTACCTTAAAAATAACACTAGTAATATAGTAATCTGTTAAAACTGAATACTGAAATAAGAATTAGTATTGAATTATGAAACATTATTTTGATTATTTTTCTTGCAGTATTAACCCCACCCCCCACTCACCACTGATTCACAGGGAGAACATTTGTCCATGTTACTTTTAATTAATTAAATAGCTAAGCTATTTTGTTAGTTACGGCTATAGCCACATCTAAATAGCATATTCTTTAAAGTAAAAAACGACATCTGGACATGGGAATCGAACCCGGAGCTTTGGGCTTAGTACGCCAATGCTCTAACCACTGAGCTATCTAGGACTCGTCCCGTGTTCAGGGATTAAGGCAGAGTCTGTGATGGACACGCTGAAATTGTCACTTACAAATGTGTGATCAATCAAGAATCACTAGCTATCAAATAACGTAGCCGCCATCGACTCTGTGGTTGGTTAGGCACGGGAAGATTCCTGGATAGCTAAGTGGTTAGAGCATTGGCGTTCCAAGTGAAAGGTCCTGGGTTCGATTCCCGTGTCCATATGGGGTGTATACAATTACATCGCGTTTCCCCCACCTCTTTACACAATTAATGTCGGACCAACCTGAGTTAAATGAGTAAATTTATGCACGCGGTAGCGGTAAACCTTTCTCCGCGTTCTGTAATTCCAGCCGCTGGTAGTTAGAGTCCGCAGCGTTCGAGCGGTCTCTAAATACATTGAACGTAATGCGACCTTGTATACAAGCGGTAGCGGTCTGACGTCAGCTCGCATAGTTGCCGACTGAACTGCACGAACTTCAGTGGTGCCCATCCTGTCAGTTTACTGGTTGTTATTTACGTATGAGATTGTGTTCTGTTTGAATATGGAAGAATTCAACACTAAACGTTTGATCGATGAGGTTAGAGAAAGACCAAGTATATGGAACTCGGAACTGAGGATTTTTGCTAGGCTTGGTATCACTGCGCGCCCAACTATTTTACCTACAGTGGTAGCGTTTGAAAAACGCATGTTATAATTGGTACTAGTGGATCCGCCACCGCTGCCGCGTGCATAAAGTAGGCCTAATGGGCATGCAATGTAATGGTGCCCACCCAACCAGATGTCATTTATAAATTTAAAGAACATGTTATTTTTGATCGAATATTTTGCAATGAAGGTTGCGGGTATGACATATTATACCCTCTTTTCCTCTATTCCATGGGCAGTTTTACGACGGGGTGGTGGAGGTAGGAGGGTGTATTTTCAAAGGTGATGAACTTTGGTTTCAAGGTCAGAGCATCATCTTGATATATTCTCTAAAGTTGGGTTGAATGTACAAATAACTAATTAATTTAATATTCTATTGGGCTAACAAGTGTGTTTGCCATTATTAATTGTTCATTTGGACCTTTGAACCCCCAATAACTAAATCCTACACATCTGGAGCTTATAACTGGCTTCCGACCCTATTGTTATTCGGTTATAATACGGGGGCGATTAATTAAAGGAAAGGGATGAAGTGTCAGATTATTAATCATTAACATCAACAGTTTAAATTGCTATATACAATACTTGTATATAAATAATATATTTCTTTTTCTTTATCAAAGCCACAAACTCGCTCGTTAGAGAGCTGAGTAATTTTGGTTTTCCCATTAATAAATATGTTGTGAGTTGAAATTGATGGAATAGCGGATGTAGTAGAGTTGAAAGATGCATGTACGGATGCAAGAAAGGAAGAGAGCAGGACGAAAGAAGAAGACTGGTTTCCTTGTCTTATTGAAGATATTTCCTCTAGCTTTTTGTTTTCTCTTTTTGTCCGTCAGTTACAGTGTTCCTAAGCTCGTCTCTCTTCCCAAACGAGCCTCGTTGGGCGGAGGGAGGGTATTTTCGGTCCTGAAAACGCGTGAAATTACCTCTGGTGTGGAACAGAATTAAAACACGCGACCCGTGTAGCGGATCAGTAGGAGGCTTACACCGCTTTGTTCAGGAAAGTGGGACGCAACTCTAACTAAAAAAAGGAAGGAAGCTGTATTTCTCTCATCACAAAACAGCTTCTATAGTGGCGGAAGCTAAGAGGAAGGGAAACTGAACAATAATTCCAGGAGCAGACGTAGGTACTTCCCGCATACACATGTGCTTGTACTTGTTGAAGTTTCTATGCTTCAATATATATATATATATATGACCAAATAGAAAGCTATTATAGTTGATATTAAGTTTAACACAACTAACGGCTAACAACGGCTAAAACTAAGTGGTAAGGATTATGAAGGTTGTTTAGAGGAAGTAGACCCTAATTAATGCTAATAAAGGATTGAAAAACAAAAGTGAAAGATCGCAGGTGCATACCACCACCCATACCACTCAACCGTTATTATAATTTCAACCTACGAGTCACCAGTAATCCAGTATACTGTGGGATTGACGTCTTAGACCATATGACCACAATTGCAGGGCTTAAATTGAAAAATAAATAAATTTGGTAATCCTGTAAATTGATATTGATAAATCTGGTTAAATCCACAGTGACGTCATATCAGGTTTATGTATTATTTATTTTCTTTCTTCATAAACGATTAGTTTCTAAACATCAACATAAAAACTACATTTTTATCCTTAACTTTTATGACGTTTAGTCGGCTTCGGTGGACTTGAGGTGAAGTGCTTGCCTCAGGACCCGATATTCGTGGGTTCAAACCCAGCCGGGGTTGACGGATTTTTCTTGATCGATAAAAATCCGTAGCACAACTTTCTTTGAAGGGGAAGTAAACCAGATGGTCCCATGTCGATTGTGGCATCTAAAAAACCCTTGAAGATATACCTTTCCTGGAATAAATTGGGGTTTAACTTTTTAGGGATTAATTATTAATGACTGGGTTTTGTGTCTTCTATAGAATTAAGTAAGTTTATGAGTAATGCATTCATGTAATCAACTGAATAAAAAATTTACTTATACAGCAACAATAATAAAATAAATAAATTTGATCCCTTGGATTATTTAAAATTTAACAAACAAAGTTATTTTCATTATTTAAATTGTAAAAGGTTTCAATTTAATTTACAATATTAGTGCTAATAGCGTCCATGATAAACGTTTGGGCCCCACCAGGATTTTAACCTTAGTTTATTTAAAGTTTGGTCCCCACACACCTGATACATAGTGTTATCGCACTCTTGGGAATGGCCGAGGCTCCAATGTGAGAAAGTTCTCACATCAATCAAACCCACAGACAGATTTATCACAGAGCGAGCGGAGAAGGAACGACTCGACATAACAAAAAAAAATCCCGGGTAAGTAAATCCCGTGTGAATAAGGGGAGTGGTTTGACAATACGATCAGAGTTTTTTTTACTTGGTCTTTTTTAACACCCGCGTGAGTGGACGTGATTCAATCTCTAGCTGCTCTCACCCTGATCTGTGACAGATGACACGGAAACCCTCTCGCCGTGTCAATTCACAGCCCTCTATCCCTGCACAATCACACATGACATCGCTTGCCTAACCTCTTACACCCTGGGGGGTCTGACGAGAAAACACACATAGCTCGTTTCTTTGTGTACTGATGCTTGGCCGGGCCGAGCGAATCAACGTGAATACTGCTCTTGCCAGCTCTAAACCTTGGCAACCCAGAAACATCCAAGCAGCGGCACTGAGTAAAACTAACATATGTATAGAACAACATCAAGGTTTATTTAATAAACCGTAGTGCTATCTAGAGAAATTATTATTTTACACAGTGATTATCTGTCAGATTGTTAACATATGTTGTTTAGTGTAAGCTTATTTACCGAGGATATACCAAAATATATCGAATTTAGAACAGTTAAAAAATTGAATCCCCCCATTTCAGTATATCGAGATTTCTTTCAACAGCAAATTTTCAAGTTCTACCAAACGGATTTTTTTTAACATTTACTTATATAATTATCGAATCAAATTTAACAAATTTTCCACAGCAAAGTTCCATTATATAGATTATGTAACTTGTTGACTGTTAAGACGTTATATTAATGTCACAAAGAGTTGTTTTAGATCATGAAATGAAGAGATACCCAAAAATCACAAAACTGCTGCGACTGGGACAAATAATAAAGTGGATTTTGACGTTTTTTTATTTTTTGCTAGGATATTTAACGTGCACTTTATATACCCATTGATCATATCGACACACCAATTACAAACTAGCTTAACTCTATAATAGACACAACAAGAAAAATGTTTGACAACATAGCTTCTTGAAAAACGTTTAATGTCCTACCAACTATAATTCATAATTAAAAATATTTTCGTATGGATATTGCTACAGTTAACTATGTGTAAGCAATCAAATAACTTTATTCGAATTATTGGTCGGTCATACAGTCTAGGGCGTCAGTATCACAACATAGTGGATTGCCAGATATGTATAGGTCACCGCCGAGTGAATTAGCAATGGCTCCACTAATAAAATGTATTGGCATGGTTTGTCCATCCCTTCCGCCGTTAATATGGATGTTTTTCTTCTTAGATGACCTCCTCCTCCTAGTCACTAGCCCTTTTTTTTTATCTTTTTAACACTGCAACTTACTAATATTGCGCGCGTTTGGGTTACATCATCTGTAGCGCAGTTTGTGTAAGGATTAGCTGATACTAATGTACCGTTTCCCATGGGAAGCCCGAATGTACTAATCGTACATCCTTTCTGTGGAGGCTCTTTCCATGTCCAAATGATATGAGGTGAGGGTGATAGTGAGTATGAGGGGGTGGAACCAGTGGAAACTCTTAAACCTAACTTCAGCCTAATTAACCAAAACCTGGTGACCGTTAGGGTAATCCTCCTTTTGGGAAAAATACCCGAGGTAGCAGCTGGGAATCGAACCCGGGACCCTTAGACTCGTAGTCAGTTACACTGACCACTACACCATGGGACCGGTTACTGCCTCTTACTACCCGTTAGGGTTACATGTATATGTAATAATTACGCTAAAGTGCTAGGGATGAAGAAGGTTTAATTCATAGTAAGTGTGACCACATTTTCTTGGGTGAGGGGGGATAGTGGAAAACCATTTAATGAACTGAATTTCCTATGGGTGGGGCCATCAAATTGGTGTGATCAAGCAAGTAGTATTAAATAAATTATCAAAGGTATCTAAACCCGTCAGCCCCAGAAATATCGATTAATACTCAACTTATTTTAAAATACAAAGCGTCTTTTCAAGACTTTATTAAATGAAAAATATTGAGTCGTAAATTATAATATACTAACTGCACGGGCCTGGATGAAGTAAGTTGGCTTGTTAAATGTCTATGCCTTAGAATTTGGTATCACTCCTAGAATATATGACATGGAGATCAACATTGAGGTGTCAATAGTGATGGTGATTTCAAAAAAGGAAGAGCCACTGAGAATCAAAATTGGAAACCAAGAGTTGGAAAACATAGAGCCGTTCCATTGATGCCTATTGCACCAAGGAAACTGGGTCAAGGATCTCCATGACCATGAAAACTTTCAACAAGAAGAGGTTACTACTTATTGCCGACACTGCTGACCAGCAAGTTGAGTTGTAACTGAGGAAGAAACTAATGAATTGCTACATTTGGAGCATCGCACTCTATGTATCAGAAACTTGGGCTCTTAGGAAGATGGAAAATAAATACTTGGAGAGCTTTGAAATGTGGTGCTAAAGAAGAGAACCATTTTGGATGTGATTCTTCAGTAAAAAAACAAACTGGATTGGACACATCCTTAAGAGGAATTGTCTTCTGCACGACGTCATGGAAGTAAAGGTTGTGAGAAATAGGAGCTTAGGAAGCAGGAGGTTTCAAATATTGGATGACTTGAAGGAAAGAAGAAAATTCTGGCAGCTGAAGGAGGAGGCAGAGGACAGGGCGCTTTAGCGATCTAAGTTTATTGACAAAAGGAATGGACCTTTCGTATTACAAAACATCTAATAATAATTACTCCTAGATGGTAAAAGCTTGAAAGAAATTGAATCGCAACCCCATAGCCAATACTGACTGTAAGCAGTTTTTGGTATATTTGTAATATCACAATCCGGTATCCACGCTTTTTATTCAGGCTCGTGATATGCAGGGTGTATCGATTTATGTGGGAAGTAACTGGGATATGGATAGTAGGTCCATATCTCAAAACAACACCCAAAGTCCATGTGAATATTTGTAAAACTATCTGCACTTTCAGTTTACTCTTATTACATAAGGCTCCAGCTTACAATTATTTTTTATTAGTTACTCGCACTGGTAGTCACACAGTTTTTTTTAGCACTGCGTCTTACTATCCATTCGTGCTATACGCTTATATAGTAATACGCTAGTGGCTTTAGGTATTAAGAAGGTTATATTAAGAGGAAGTGTATCCGCATTTGCGTGAAGGTGGTTTGTAACACTATTTAGAAAAAACCACCCTCAGTACACCCGACCGAGATTCTAACCTCGATCTCCCCGTCATCGACAGTCTAGTCTACTGCGAGAGTAGCGCGTTATACCACGTGGCCACCGAAGCGGGTGTCACGCAGTTAAAAGTGTCAGGATTGCAGTAGCTATAAAAGTAAAAATAAACACCCAAAGCTTACACTTCTGCTAGTAGGCCTTACCCCTGAGTCAAGTTTCCGAGTTTTATATTCATTGGTTATAACTATATTTACATAGAGAGGGAGAAAAGCTATGAATTATAATTCTCTACCTAAGCTACATAAAATGTTAGTGGTTGTATATTTCCCAAGTTATTAAACTGTGGGTTGCGACCCATTTGGAGGCCGCAACAAGGATTTACGGGTCACAATAAACTTTTACAAACGTAAGTAAATGAAATATGTATTAAATAAATAGTGAAACTATAATATACTACAACTTTTCAATCTATATTAGTTTTGTTTATTGCAGAAATAAACGTCGTTTGTTATAATTACACAAACACAATTATTTGAATAATCATCTGTGTAGTTAACTAAGGTAAATTAATGGTTTTCGTTTTCTCTCTAAATGGTTATATATATTTCATCGCTATAAAAAAAATTATTATATTAAATATAGCTCCGTGGTTTCATTTCTTGCTAAAAATGTGTTGATCATTTATATTTTTTCATTAGATCTGATACATTTCAACTGTTGTGTGTAAATAAAACTCAAGGACTCACCAGGGTCATTGGTAATTTTATTTGATCAAAAAGGGACACGAATAAAATGTTTAAGAACTTGCGGACTCGTAAGTCATACGGTTGTCTTCCTAGGTCTAGCTACAAGCAACGTATTTTCACCAGAAATACTTGGTTCAGATCCTGACTGGCTCAATATACGCAAATACCGTTCATGGCATTCGTGTATTAGTTGTTAATTGGCGCTAAATTATTTTATCTTGTTTCCTCCCAAAATGTTATGATGTTATATGACGTGTAAGTTAAATATTACATTTATTAATTTGGTTTAATGTATCTAAACATTTTAACCGCTAACATCTTAGGAATAACTATTGCCCTTGATCAAAACCTAATTTGGAAGAATCATAATATATCTCTATTTTTATAAATGCCAAAACACGAGTCAAAATAATTAATTCACCTCCGTACACGAGTCTGTATGATTACTTTACCTCCGTACTGGTTAGCTGTTAAAACACGAGTCCATATGATTACTTTACCTCCGTACTGGTTAGCTACTAAAACACCAGTCCATATGATTACTTTACCTCCGTACTGGTTAGCTGTTAAAACACGAGTCTATATGATTACTTTACCTCCGTACTGGTTAGCTGTTAAAACACGAGTCCATATGAATACTTTACCTCCGTACT